>PVIC010000261.1:96064-139852 GCA_004025085.1 Thryonomys swinderianus
TTTGGTGAAAATATTTCCAGGCTGCACATATGGTCTATCAGATCTGATTATAACAAATGTTTTAAAATATAATTTAAAGTTAGACACTTCAGTTATAGGACTTTGCTATAAATTTTTTTCATACAGTCTCTTAAGCATTTTATATGGCTATTTTTCAATATGCTGAAGGGTCCTAGTGTACACTGTTTTTCTGGGTTCTTATTTTTTCCTGTGTATTATGTTATATATTTTTAAAGTTCTCAGCCTACAAACTATGAGGCCAGAAACTAGATAAACAAACTTTTGAGAACTACATTTAAAGGAAGCATAATTGTTTTCTGACTGAGTATTTAATGGTCATTTCTGTGAAGAAAGTATGAGTTTTAACCATATCAATTTATAGTTCTAGTCCAGGGGTTCTCAAACGTGGCTAATGCTGAGAGATCTTACCCTACCCTCTAAAATATTAATTTAATTGGTCTCCCATACTGTATAGGCACTACAGAGTAATAAAAGCTACCAAACAATTCCATATGTGGCCTCTATACAAGGACCATTGCTTTTAAACTGGGTTTCAGAAACATTTTTTTAAAAAATCTAACTTTTTAAGTGTATCTACATAATTGAGTTTGTTGAAGAAGTAACCTTTTAGATAAATAAGTAGTATCCTATCTCATATCCATGCATACATAATAACAAACAGATTTGCAGAGTGCTACAGAAGTTTAAAAATAAGCTTTTGGGGGCCAGGGATTTAGCTCAAGTGGTACTGCACCTACTTTGGAAGCACAAGGGCCTGAGTTCGATCCCCGGTACCACCAAAAAAAAAAAAAAAAAAAAAGAAAGAAAGAAAAAGCTTTTGGAGGCATTTCCAAAGTAAATCAAACCCTCTCTGCCCCTTCCCTCCTCTCTTCTTTCTCTTCTCTCTCTCCTCTTCTCCACTTTCTCCTTTTGGTATCTCTCTCTCTGTCCCTCTCCCCTCATCCTATGTAACAGTTTTTTTCCTAAAATATTTTTGTGGTTCCATAGAAATATATGCTTATTAATATAGGATCTGTATACATTTTAGGGAAAGTATTTCAAGTCATGATTTTGCATTACTAAAATAATTTTACCCCGGGTGTGGTGGCTCATACCTGTAATCCCAGCCCTCGGGAGGCAGAGACAGGAGGGTTGCTGAGTTCGAGGCTTGCCTGGGCTACATAGTGAGCTCAGGACCAGCCTGAACTACAAAGCGAGACCCTGTCTCAAAAATAATAATAATAATAATAATTTTACAAAATAGGCAATGTATACTGGTTTTCAAAATGCTTTCTGAGCTGTTAATTAAAAATATTTATGACTTTTTACTGTTACCTATATATTTACATGCATGTTAAAAAGAAAATCTAGAGAGTTTCCATGCTGTTTTACTCTTAGTATAAATGTATAATTTCAGTGAAATTCTTGCAGTGTACTCATATCCTAAAGTTTCTAAGATCCACTAAGAAATAATGCTGTTTTTGCAGGGATTTTCCATGGTGTTTAGTTGTTTAGAAATGTTGAATGAGGGCCGGAGGGTTAGCTCAGTGGTTCCGGCGCCTGCCTTTCAAGCGCAAGGTCCTGAGTTCGATCCCCGGTAACCACATAAGATGCTGGGTGTGGAGACTCACGCCCACCAGCAATCAATACCACATACCACAGTGCCGGGCGTGGTGGCTCATGCCTGTAATCCCAGGACTCAGGAGGCAGAGACAGGAGGATTGCTGAGTTCGAGGCTTGCCTGGGCTACATAGTGAGCTCAGTGCCAGCCTGAACTACAAAGCGAGACCCTGTCTCAAAAAAAAAAAAAATGTTGAATGGATGAAAAATGAATAAAATCTGTTTTTTTTTCTTTCCTATTCATCATTGGTATTTGTCTTCTGTACTTAGGTAACTAATTTTTTGTTCCCCTTAGGGGAATTCAAGCCAAAAAGTCATATTAAATTACTAGGAAAAGGTATTCCTATCTCAACTGAACAAAGTACAGTAATTCAAGAAGAAAAAAATCTTGGAAAACCCACTTTCTTTGTGTTTGCTGTATCCATCCATATTCCTCTACTTGCATAAAAACTTAAGTTAATCTTAAGCAAACTCTAAATATGAGTGCTGACTAACTCTGACTGACAATTCTTGCATTCTTTGAACTTGAAGAGTCAACTCTCTTGATTTAATCTTCTCAAACACACAGTAAGATTTTGATTTTGTGTTTTTTTCCCTTGTGTTCCATAAAAAAAATCGCTAAATATTTTTATTCTGGGTCTCAGTTATTTTGCCTTGTTTCAGTATTTTTTACCCAGTTACCTTTTCTACATTATCTGTGTTGACAGTGAAGAATAACATAGTGATAGAAACTTAGTTGCATTTGTTATTCATAGCAAAGAAGTTATTCCAAATTTATTCCAACAGGCTGGCCATCCTGACTTATAAACAGCCAAATTATGAATGACCTACTTATACACACAGATATTCAATCTAGCCCTCTGGCTCATACTAGCCACAGAACCATCTTCTGTGGTGACAGTTTCTGTATAGAAACTTGGAATGTTCAGAAACACATGGCCTTCCAAATCTGGAAGTGAGAGAGATGGCAAAGTGAGAAGGAAGGAGAGAGATGTAATAATCAATTTGGAAGCACACTGGGCTCTTTCCTAAGAATGGCATCTGTTGATTTAAAACCAAAATAAAACATCTTTCCCAACACAAGATGTGTGTTTTAAAAACTTTTACTTATTTTCTTTCTCCGAAGTGCTGCCATTTAGAATCACATTCATTTCCCTCAACACATCTTCTTCTAAAATGACCAATACTTTGGGCAAGATGAGGGAGTGGATCAGTCATTCTTTCTTTATCAGAACTGTTCTGGGTGATTTTGCACCTAAGGTCTGCCTGGCTCAGCAAGAAGAAAAGGGTGGACATTTTGACTGGTGAGATGTTGAGGGTGAACCCAGAGCCGTAGAAGACGGGACCAGGTTGGGAGAGCCTCGTCCTGTGTTCAGTACTTGCACCCTTCAGGAAGGGCTACTGTCCAGCGGAAGAGAGACACAGGTCAATGACATTTATTTTAATATTTTCTCATGTCAACCCTATGCACAGGAATTTTAGAAGACACTCAACTTCTTCTGTACCTTTCAACTTCATACATCCAGGTCTCATATGTCACTTGGTGCTTCATTTACTTAAGGATTTACTTTACATTTGCTCTATTGGCCTTCAGGCTCAACACTGTTCCTAACTAGCTTCCATGTGAAAATATGTTCTAAATGTCCAAGAGGCCAATTTTCAATCAGTGTCAGAATGTAGCCTGTGTCTGAGTTGAGATCTACCTAAATGGACACATTGGTTTCTGTTGTCCTTTCTTCTTCAGTCTGGTTGGAATTGGAAGGTATGTGAGGAAAACATCATTGAAGAATGAGGCTATTTTGATAAAACTTGGAAGTACTAGTGCATGTAGTGTCAAAGCCAGAGATATACAGACAACTCTTCGGATCCTGGGTAGAAACACTCTTGTGTCTTGTGTCCCTTAAGAAGGCCTTGGTCTTCTTATTCCTCTAGTCTCATCTTTGCTGTACCAGGTTCCTTCTGCACGGTTGTATCTTATGACAGATGCAAGGCCTTTACATGTGTTCTTCCTATTATCTAGGACTCTTTCTTCTGTCTTCTGATGTTTTAGGCTGCCCACCAGACCTTACTGATGTTTTTCCCCCACCCTTCAGATTTCTTCTCAAGATCTCTCCAATCTAGGTCAACATCTTTATTTTACACATACATGGATTTGTCTTTCTTTCTGATTAAGTGCCTCAGTTTGCATCTGCACATTTATTATTATGATTATTTTGTTTGACATCTGCTCTCCCTAATTGTAATACTTGATAGAAAGAGAACCCCTTTCTATGTTGTCAACAGTGTGTCCCCTGGTGTTGACATAGTGTTTGGGGCATAGTAGTTTAGAGTGTTTTTGTTGAAGAAGTGGATGAATAACAGAAGTGATTGCTAATGCAAAAGGAGATTACATCTACAGGGGCTCGTTTTGAAATGATACATTTTACCCCTTGGAAAAGGATTATGCATTCACAGAAAAAGAGATTTTCTGCAAGCTCTGGGTAAGAGTACAAAATACACAAGAATATTCTTTCTCATGTTTTTCTTTGACCAACTGTGAATTATGTTGAACTAAGAATAAGGAAGTTTGGGCCTGGAGGTTTAGCTCAGTGGTTCCGGAGCCTGCCTTGCAAGCGCAAGGACCTGAGTTCGATCCCCGGAAACCACATATAATGCTGGGCGTGGATACACGCCCACCAACAATCAACACCACATACCACAATGCCGGACGTGGTGGCTCACACCTGTAATCCCAGCACTCGGGAGGCAGAGACAAGAGGATTGCTGAGTTCACGGTGGCTTGCCTGGGCACCATAGTGAGCTCAGGTCCAGCCTGAACTACAAAGCGAGACCCTGTCTCCAAAAAGCAAAAAAAAAAAAAAAAAAAGAATAAGGAAGTTTTAAACACTTAAAGATGAGACAAGATATAAGAGGGAAGTTAAAGAGTTAACACAATCCTAATTAAAATGAAACATATACATTAATAATTGAATTTTGACTCACATATTAGCTTCAAGGTGCAGATATCTGAAGTACACTGTGTCTCTCTTGAAAATGGGCAGTAAGATTTAAGGGTTGGACGAAGTTTTAATATATGTAACAAAATTCTTCCTGATGTTCCCTAGGATCCTAAAACGTTTCCTGTGCTCCCCAGTGCCAGACACTGAGGTCCTCAGAATACCTGTTATTGATAACTTTCTAAAACAATGTACAGGGTTGCTATCTGAAATGCTGGTACTATTCCTGGGGAAAAATAAAGAAATCCAGTTCTAAGGGATGCAGATGTTTAAAGTGTGGGTCTGGAGTTTAAGTTCAGGAACAAATTGTTTGCATAGAAACAACTGGCTCTTTCCTATAGTAAAATGTGGATGTGTGTAAAGGGAGGGCTAAGGAGTAATTGATTCATTGGGAAAAATAGACGCAGAAAAACCTAAACTTTGTTTTGTTTTTTAAAGTTGAACTTAAGAAAAATGCACGAGCAGGACCTTGAGTCGTTGCAGTTGCAGTAAGCAGTGCTATCTTTCTAAAGGGCCATGATGAACCTTATAAAGAGTTCGGATAACCTTAATTTGTAGTTTATTCTTTGTCTAAGATGAACTTTGAGTTCTGAGGAAACAGCTTTGGAGAATGTATTTCTTTTATGTTTGCTGATGATTGTTTTAAAAATTCTATTGGTGAATATTTTTCAAAAGTTTAATTTGTATGTGTCTCAGAAAGAAATGCAGTAAGTAGTAAGTAATTGCAGTTACTCTACACAGTGAAAAAAGAATGTATTTATTCATTCTCTTTCATTGATAAAACAATGGATATATTTGGGTAACACTGCTGTTAGAGAACAGAGAAGTGTATGACTTGGTTGCTGCTTTCAGATACACTATAACCAAGTGCAGAGGACATATGCAGAGGTCAGTTGTCCTAGGAGAGGACAGTGTGTGGAGGAGGACGGAGGAATGCTAAGAGAAGATAAATTACTCAGGGGTGGGCTTTGCAGGGGTGACATTTGACCAAGCAAAATCAAACAGATGTTTCTTATAGGAGGTACCAGCGGGGCTTCACCTTAAAGAACACATAGAAGTGGGCCGTGTTGTTGGGAGAAGAAAGGAGAGACTACCATAGAGGAAAGAACTGAACTAAGGAAACATGCCAAATCAGAGTGCCAGATATGAGCGATGAGAACTTCGAGTGGGTTCAGGACCAGGCGGGATGGCAAACACCTGTGTAATAATAGGTTAGAAACATGCCCAGGAGAGAGGACATGAAGAGCCTCCATACCGGGCTAAAAAGTCTGACCTTTATCCTGAAGGCAGAAGGGAGCCACAGAAGGATTTCAAGTACCAAGGTGATATGATCAGATATGTACTTCAGAAAAATGATTCTGGCAGCTATTATGCATTCTAAATGAAGACAAAACACCTCCCTAAGACCTCTGAAGTATTCTAGCTGATTCTTGAGGAAGGAATGTCTATAAATCTCACCATTTATCCTCTTAACATAACACAGAAAAGTTATCCTACCTGACTTCTATTGAAACAGACACCACTAGAACGTGGCAGAGGAGGTTGAAGCAGGTTTTTCCATAACACTCCTGAATGTCTGAGCTTGCAGGCCACTACAGAGGGAACCCAACCCTTCCAAACTGACATTTGTACCAGCACCCACTAGAAGGACAGGAATGTTCTACATGCTATTGAGAGACAAGATGGCATGTTTTCTCATTATAGATATGCTGTGGGAGAAATATGTGGGAATAAAAGGAAACCCTTACTGTTGTACTTTCTTTTTGTCATCAGTATTCCTATCTTTGTGAAAATGTAGCCACCTTACAACTGGAGGTATATTTTCACCAGCACGCTTTCATACTGACCATTTATTTAGACAGCTTTCAAAGCAAAACAGAATTTCCCCAGTATTGGAAGACCCAATTATCAAGGTGCTTGATGTTTGACTTTAGATTCACTTTAGGACAAATACTCTGTTCCTAAATGCTGCAAGAGGAGAAAAAAGAAGGTTAAAAATAGGATGTGTCCCACAACCATGGGCCCCTCAATACAACACTGTAGATGAAAGTATTCTTGAATATATGGTGGCTTCTTGTTTGGCTTCCAGCCAAACAAGAGGGTCTACAACCCTACACGCACATTTGCCCTGGCAGTTGAAAGTTCATATCCCTCATTAGGAGTTCCAGTGCCCTGACAGACAACCCATTTTATTTTTACCTGATGGTCCACTGACACAAGGAGTTCGGATCAGTTATGGTGTAAATCTTAGGTAAGTTTTTTTGGTTATGTGTGTGTGGGGGGGCGTGTTTTTTGCTTCATTCCTAGTGGGTTTCTGGGAATTGCTGCCCTAGGGAGAGAGAGGGAGAGAGAGAGGGAGCAAGTTGGTAGGGAGGGAAAAATGGAAGCAGAGCTTTGACCTTCCAGAGAGGAGCCCCTGCTGACACGGTCAGTCTGACCCATTGAATGGCCTGAATACGATAAATGCTGCTTTATCCCGCCTTGAAAGGCAGGAGATAGCACAGTCTAAATGCCTGGGCATGCTTCAATAGGCGACTCCGGGATGTTTGAGTTGAGCGTGTTTGAAATCTGAGCTCACTGACAGCCTGGGAGCTGCCGCAGGTCACCTGCCTTGCTCCATAGGGACAGGGCCAGGTCTCACAAGAAATCGTCCATAGATGAATTGTAGTACAAATTCCTTTCTTTGTTGGTTGGCCTCTTTCACTAGACCATGGCCTATAAAATTTTGTAAAAACAATTCTTAAATATTATTTGAAAGGGCAAATGGCCCACGCTGAAAGGTTTGACAGTTTGACATACAGTGCACGGGTTAGATAGCTCGGAAATGGCAAAATGTGGCCAATATTCTTTCTCCCCGTGCCCGTTAGAATCTGAGTGTTTTTAAAATAGTATCTTGTTGCTGTGCAGAGTTCCTTTGCTCCCTACAATCTGACAGGCAGTGAGTCTGCTTCAGTGATCTTAAATCCTTTTACACTAATTTAGGAGACAGCAGAAAAATAGCTAGCACCTTTGAATCCAGTGTCCAAGAGCAAAGAACCAGGTATTGCCAATTACAGAGTCATTCAGAGAATCATATCAAAGCAAATTGCCCTGGACTCTGCTGACAGAATGAGAGAGAGAGAGAGAGAGAGAGAGAGAGAGAGAGAGAGACAGACAGACAGACAGACAGACAGACAGACAGACAGACAGAGACAGACAGACAGAGGACCCTGTGTCATTTCAGTGAGGGGAAGAAAGGGACCTGAGTGGTGGGTTTTATCGGAGCCCAGATGTGGCAGGGAGTGGATTTCTGCATTAGAACGATGCATTTGTGCAGCCAGTGTGTGCCCAGGGCCGCTGGCTGCCTCTGCATAGCCAAAGGCCATTTCCAGGAGCCTCTGGCCCCTCAGTCACTGGCCTACTAGTTAATTGCCACACGGACTTCATGACACATGGGCAGATAATATGACATTTTCGGTTTCTGTCACTAGCAAACGCCACAACGTTGCTTGCACTAGTTGCTAAGAAGCTGTCAGAAACCATTAGCAGTTGGCTAAAGTTGCCCTATGGCATTTCCTCATAGCATCAGCAAAACGAGCATAAATCACCCACTGGAGCCTACCGCTATCCTAATGAGGCTGTAAGCTTGTTTATGGACTAGCATCATTTTTATGATTATTTCCACCTTTTCAGTTTGCCTTCATTTGGCGGCAGAAGAAGTCAGCTCCAGGAATGAAGTCACTGCTGACATTTTACAAATGTGCTTCAGAGCTGCTGCCTGCTGCCGTGTGGTCGGCCAGCGGTTCTCCAAGTTTGTTTAGTGATCTTAAAAATAAGAAAAGGAAATAAATCCTCCAGAGACCGCGTAGAGGTGACTGTATCAAATTGCAGAGTGAATGGAAATGCTAAAGGTACAATTGGCCATTTAGACTCTCTGCTGAGGTCGAGACGTTCTGAGATCAATTTTCAATTTTCAAAAGTGGAAGAGGTTAAACAATTTATTAAAATCTATGAAAGTGTTTGCTTTTAGAATAGTCTGTTTTATTATGCTCTTCTCCTTCCCCATCTTCTCCATTTCCCTAACTGTGTTGGAAAGGAGCAGGGTTTATTGTTTTAGGCTTTTCTGAACATGCACCAGTATTTACACTGGATTGAAAGCATTTGCTTCCAATGAAAATCTTGTCTTAGATTACAACCCAGCAGTGTAATTTCCCTCCCAGATGGGAGTAAAGTAGCTGTATTTGCCTAAAAACAGTAGGAAGAACAAACTGTGCATTAAGCCAAGGCTGTTTTTGGCTTGAGCTAATGATGTAATAGAAACCTTTTATTCAGGAGAGGTCACTGCCAGGGACTGAAGGGGGTGATCTGGCTCCTTCTTGAAAGGTTTCTCCATTGTATCTACATAAGTCTTCACTTAAAAAATTCTGTTCCTAATGCCTCTGCTTTCATACAGCAGAAATAAACAGGAAAGGTTCTGGTGAGTGTTACACATGGAATGCAGAAAGCCTTCCTCTCCTAATGGAGTATATAATTCAGGTGCCCTCAAGGCACACTTTCAGGAATTCTTTTGCCTGAGGTAATGGGAAGCTAAGGCTGCTTTAAGGCCTTGATTATCTATTGATGCACAAAGCTGGAAAAAAGTCATCTCCACTGGATTATAGTAGATATTTCCATAAATTATCAATGAATTCTCTTCTAGGCAGGCACTAGGCATTGCTTACTGAATTAATCTGAGGGGGTTTGAGATGGATAAGAAGGCTATTTTTTTTTTTCAAGGTGGAAAACAATCATGAAGAGGTGGGGAAAAATGGTAATGTTAGGTTAGAAGCATTTCATTTTTAATCAATGATCTAGTAATATGTTTCTTTTCCTTGGTTACCTTTTACATAGTGAAAGTGGATTAGCCCATGGAAATTTAAAATCTTTGGAGTTGTTTTCTTTTCTCATGTTTCTTTAATGAATTGTTATTTTATATGGTGAATTGCTTCTCTGTATAAAAAGCCTTTTTAAATACTGGACTTTCAAAGAATTTATTAGGCAGACCCAAGGGGATTTCTCATAAAACACTCGGTTATGCAAATAAAGTCTTGGGTAGGGTGGAAGGGGCATCCATTTAAAGATGTGGGTGTCTGGTCCAGTTCAGGCCCCAAATAGCTCCACATTATAGCCACGTGACCTTGAGCCCGTCACAAAACACAGGATTTTGTTCACTGGTGGAATGATGACTTTGGAATTGGGGGTTTTCATGATTTTCTCCAATCAGAATTTAGGCTGTAATTCGGTGGAACATTAGCAGTATATACTAAAAATTTTAAATATAATAAAATTATGTATTTTAAACTCAGCAAAGCTTAAACTCAGAGAAAGTTCTGCAAAAATGTTGTATTTGTGGCATATACTGTAAAAATAGTAGCAAGATTGAAATTAGTCTGTTCCTTGTCCAACTAAGGTTTTCAAATTTAGTTCAGTATGTGAAGAAATCGAAAAAAAATATGGAGTGGATCTTTCCTTTCTTTTCTTTTCCCCCAGGGGTTGGGTAGATCTCCTGAGGCAGCTGTGAAGAACAATTGATGAGTTATAACATAACTCCTCTAGATTAGGCTGAGTAACTGAAATCAAAATAGATAATTATTTCTGTAGGTAGCACCTCAAAAACAGAAATGAGAAATATAGAAGCTCATGAACCTATGTAAATTAATCTGAAGCTATTTCCAATGTACAGTCACTGGGAAACTTGTCTCATCAAAGTAACAGGTTCTTTGGGGCTTGTAGATGGCTCTCCAATGACTTATTCAGCCAGGGAATGTGGTCCCGTGTGTATTTCTTACCTCATTTCTAAGCCTGGCTGCTGTGGCTTTTCTTTCTGGACCCAAATCATCCTTTTCATTGCTAAGAGCCAGTAAAGAGTATGGCCCCAGGAAGCTCAATGGAAAAGAACGCCTGACAGAAGCTTAGCTACTTATTAATGTGTGGGTTGAGTCCATTGCTGTTTTCACTTTTTTAAAATTTGGATGCCGAGGCAGAAAGTGCCTACTTCCCCCTTGTGACTTCTATTGGACATTGTGATTATATGGGTGGAAATTTCATTTTTTCTTATCAAATATGGCACTATAAAGGAATATCACTTTTCATTTCACTGTGTAACAGAGGCAAATATTTTCTAAAAAACTAAATGTTATAACAAAAATTAGTAAAACAATTCAATATAAAAGAACATGTTAGTAGGTGATTTTTGGTGACAAAAATTTAAATCAGGTCTGGTAGACACTGCCTGTGTTATTAGTGTAATGTATTTCTGTTTTCCTGTGTATTTAGCTTTATTTAATTTCATTTAAATAATAACTGTTTTCTTATTAAAGAACTACCACATGGTTTTTCACTCATTAAACCTGATGCTCTTCCCATTATAAGAAAGTTTACGTTCTATTTGATGCATTCCTATGTCAAACTGCTTATATGATGGGTACCTACATTTCTCCATCCCCGTTTAAATAGTTTCAAGAAAAATCACTGATGAAAATAGTTAATATCTGAAAAGCACCTTCTTACAAATTGACGTCAATGACTATCGGTGGGATTCAAATACCCAGGCAGTGACAGCATCACTGATGGCTGCCACCATATGTGAACTGGTCAGTAGAGACATGATATGTCTCAGTTATACATATTGGAATAATTACCATGGTAACAAAGCCACTAAAGAGATTGGATATTTTCCTTCATCCCTTTGGAAGAATTTCTTTAGACCTGATTACTTTTGAGCCTAGGTCTTGTGCTTTCTCTTTGTCTTGAAAAAACTAAAAAAGTACCAAAGAAACTATTAATCATTTAAATTGCTCTTTTGGTTTTGTTGATATCCAAAGGCATTCTATTTGAATAAAGCATGTCAAGGTAGCATCAGTCAAAATTTGATTCACTATGTTTGCAGGTGATGGCTTGGACAACAGTGTAGCTTCCCCCAGCACAGGTGACGATGATGACCCTGATAAGGACAAAAAGCGTCACAAAAAGCGTGGCATCTTTCCCAAAGTAGCCACAAATATCATGAGGGCGTGGCTGTTCCAGCATCTAACAGTAAGTGGATTCTAAATGACATATGTAAACTAAATATGGGCAATGACCAGTTTTGACAGAGCAAAAAAAAAAAAAAAGATCCCTCTGGACTTGGAATATTTCATAGATCACTGTGTTCTCACAGCTTTTTGCCAACGTATTAGTACTTGTTTCCTAGCTCTATACCCCAAACAAGGAGCTTTGTTTGAAGTTCTCTATTGCAATTTTGATAACGTTCATAATGATAAGGTTTAGGAGTTAGTGTGCACTTATAATTTTAAGTATGTATGTTAATGATGTTGTTTTTTCTAAGTGTGATCCTGAAGTAGACATAACTGGTACTAAAAAGAAAGTAAGACCACCTCAGAGAGGAAGAATTAATATTGTTAGTGAGTTCCCTAGTGGATCTTAATAGTGAATGGTCCACAAAAACTTTAATCAAGTTGCAATGGCAAGATGATCACATAATTTTCTCTTAAGTGGCTCGAATAGACCCGATTTCATTACGATGCTGTCTATGTGAGTCAGAGCTCCCCAGTGAAAGCTGTCCCTCCATTTAGAACTGTAAAGGAAAACAGCAATATATAGTCATTCTTCCTGTGTAGTCCCTTGTGACTTTTCAAGCAGAGTAACAGTTTATATTGTCTGTGTGAGTATTGCTGTTTTCACTGTAGGAATTCTCCTGGAGACGTGAGAAGCTGCAGATTTGGGCTTTATGCCACTGGGGGATTTGTTTTGTTTGGTTATTGTTCTGAATGAATTTCATGTTCAAAATATTTGTAATCATAATATTTGGGTGGATATTTTTGTAAATGCATACAAATCTAATGGTATCTAAAGAAGATAAAATGAAAATATATGGATAAAACAATATTTTAAGAATCAGCAAAACTGTTGACCAGAAAAATTTCGATATTAGAAATGAAGGGTAGGGCTGGGGATTTAGTTCAAGTGGTACTACACCAACCTTGGATGCACAAGGGCATGAGTTCGGTCCTCAGTAAGGTAAAAAATAAATAATAAATAAATAATAAATTTAAAAAATTAAAAAAAGAAATTAAAAAGAAACAAAGGGTAAATTTAAACAAACGGTAGCATAGCTACATAGTTGAATGAATGTGAAAAACTCTTGACTACTTTTTAATGCCAGGAGCAAATTTTTTAGGTTACTATTTTTAGCTTGGTTTGCTTCCTTGAAGTCACCCCCCCCATATCAGGATGAATTCCACATCATCACAAACATTTCTTCAGACAGTTATAACTATCCTCACCCTTTGCCAACTCTGCCAGTCCTGTGACTCAGTTGTCCTGGTACAGAGAGACACTCAGGGGATGTTTGAAGGCCACAGCCACCTTGGTTCTGCTCCGCTGGGTGGAAGCTACGCCTTCAATAACACTTCAAGGTGTAAGTTAATCTACGTTTTCCAATATTGGTGAGTAAAATAAAAACTGAGAGCAGCAGCAAGAGGAGGGAGAAAGAGAAAAGAGAGAAAAAGAGAAAAGAGAGAGAGAGGAAAAAAAGGCAGTAAGTTTCCTCACTTCTCTCCTTCCCATGAATCCACATAGTATCTAGACTGCTGAGCACGTTAGAGTAAACTTTAGAGGTTGGTTAATGCTAGATGTTCATTGAAGATTCAGATTGTTTTAGCTGTTTTGATTTTGATATTGTATTAGGTTTAACTAGATCTGAACGATCCTTACTGGATACTTGTTGCATGCATGTAAATATTTTGAAATGTACAAGTTTCCTATTGAGGAAGCTGTGTCTGAACTGGAGGAGCAGGAGGACTAGGATAATCAGGGCATGTTGTGAAAAATGGTAGTGTGACATTTAGATAAAAAGAGACAATTAAAAAAAGAAGTGATAGTTGGTCAAAGGTGCAGAATAGAATGGGTTATTTAATGACTTGGGGGAGAATATGGGAATGCCCTAATTCTTCTGTGCTATGCCTCACATAAACTCTGTCCTAATCATGGAGCAGGTGGCTTCCAGATTCTGGGGCTAACTACTCTGAGTTGTGGGGATGAAATGAGGATGGAAATGAAATCCAAATCAAACTATTTCTACTTCCTGTCCTACCAGGAAGAAAGAATAGATTCTTCAGCACCCATCTCAACCTCCTAAGGAGCTTTGGCTTTGCTTGAAATTTAGATGCCCCTGAATAAAATATAATCAAATATTGGTTCAGATAGAATCCGGAGAGGAAGACGCAAGTTATTTTATTCATCTGCCAGTGTTTCTGTTTTTCTAAGACATACCCTTGAGCTGTATTACCGTCACACACACACACACACACACACACACACACACACACACACCCTTTCTAATAGTGTGATTTTACCTGCATTGCAATGCTTATGTGAACTCTACATTGTTGGGGTAAATATAATAGAAATGATTCATGAACTGCCTGATTTCTTGAAGCCTGGCTAGTTGTCTTCAGTTTCAGCATTTTTGCTGGCCTGTGTCTCTGCCCTGGAAGGGAAGTCCATTTTTCTCCTCAACACAAAAGGATGGAGTCTCCGGGCTTTCTATGAATGTTCGTAGAAGGCGCCTCATGGTTTCCGTTGGGTCTTTCTGTGCCCCTGCCCACTGTAGTGCCATCTGCTCAGATGGAGATATGGGAAGTGATAAGATCTCTGAAAAGCTAATTCTTACACAGCATCATCTCAGAAGCAGAATGAACAGTTGAAAATTTTCACCCCTTTTCTGTCTGCCAATAAGACAGATCCCCTCCACTTCTCTAGTTACAAATGTAAACAGATTTCCATGAACACACACTCTTCCCTTTGTTTTGTTCTCCTTCTGGACTCCTTAGGTATCTTTGTGGTCAGAAGGTAATTCCAATAAATTCTATGGAATAAAACTATAGATTTTTAAAAAGTTTTATTGTTGCTTGTACAAATGTAAATAACAACTGCCATCTTGTGCTAATCTTTCAGTAACTTCAAGTTCAGAGATCTTCAAGGGAGTACAATTCATTAGGCAGACTTTGTACAAGTTTTAAATGACACATTATTACTATGAGATTAATGCTATGTATGTAGAAAATCCTTTCTGAATTTTTGTTCAACATAAAAGAGCAGTTGAAACTCTGGCTAATTAAAACAATAGCAATAACAATTTATTAGTAGATTGTAAATGAATCTTTTTTAAAATGCCAAAAGGCATATTCTTAAACCTCACACATCTTATTGAAAGCAAATTGTTATTGTTTTCTTTTTAAAGTAAATGGGCCAATCCTTTCATTGAGTTTATTCAGTTAAAAAAATCTGCCCTTGAAAGGGCTTTCAAGCATTTTTGTGTTAGAGGAGTAGAATAGACTCAGAATAAAAAAAAAAAAAACCTTTCTGGATTTGCACCCCAGCTGCACAAGAAGAAAAATGTGCTGCTCTGTAGTTATCCACAGGTAGATTTAATCAGTAGCACATTTTACTACTCCAAAGAGAGAACTAAAAGCTCCTTTTTGGATTCATCGTCTCTAGCAAGTTAAACTGCACATACTTGTGAATAATGAAAACAATAAAAGAAAAGGAAACAAGCTTTAAAGTTTGGTGATTATAGAGCAAAAGGAAATTTTAGTGTGGCACATTTCCAGCGTAGTCTTAGTTGAACATTTGCCAGTACCGATAGTAGAGAAGGTCTCTTAAAAGAGACGATTCACTGGAATTGAAAAGAATGACTGACACGATTTAGATAATAAGAGAAAATTGAAAGAAAAAACGCACTTATTAATAGAAATATTTCCATTTGCCTGAAGATAAATTATGACAAACAATTAAAAGGTACTTAATATTTGCATATGAGTCACTGTGGAGTCACAATCAGCTCAGAGACATGTCACATCAAGGTTTATCTTCCCCCTTTCTTGAAGTCATTATTCCAACTGTAATCAGCCCACTATGCCATTGTGCTTAAACTGGGTATATTTTTAATGTTATGATTCTTCAGTGTATCATAATACAAAGATATGTATTTAAGGGCCTAGTGAAAATGAGTAAAAGGAGTAAATGAAGTAAAAAAAAAAATGAGTCGTCTTTTTTTTTAAATTTTGCTTACTTTCCTATCATGTTGCAGTTTTAAACATAAATTACATAGAAATGTTGTTAGTGTGGTTCTTAATTAAAATATGCAGTGACTATAGTTTCTTGTACCCCAGGAATCCAAAAAGGTAGGAAGAGGGAGGTATTTAAAATGCACACCTGCAGATTCAGGTGAAAAAAAAAAACATTCAGGAGTCAATATTTTCCGTTTAGTTGGGGAAGTGACTCTGAAGGTAACTGAGGGAAGTGTGGTGAAGGTGAAGTTATTTTCATTCACATTCTCTGTGACTGCTCATCTTTCCATTCATGATGGGGAGTGAGCCTTGCGATAGAGACAAACTTTGTTTCTAAACCAGGTACACATATTTGCTAGGTGATTTTGTTTTATTTCATCAATTTTTATGTGTGAACTTCTAGCTTGGAAAATATTTGTGTGTGTGGCCAACTCGATGTCTTGTTTTCTGATTTATGAGAGTTTCCTTTCATTGTGGATAAAGCCTATGTGAGGGGTTGGAGAATCTTCCATGTCGAGAATGGCGTTTCCATAGAAACACTATTAGATGAAAAGTGCCCTGCGGGTCTGCTACTCTAAGGATGGAGTAAATAGAATTGAATTGAGAATTGAATGCTCTAGAAGAGACAGATGTTTCATTGGTTTTGCTTTTGGTGACAAGATCTGTTGGAGACATCCTTGTGTCATATCTCTGCTTGCAATTTTGGAAGAATTATTCTCTAAACATTATGAAACATGATTACAATTTAAAAGTATTTCTAAGTGATACCCAGGTAGCCCATTCTATTGACAAAGGTGAGTGGAGGATCAAAATGTAGATAAAGTGGCCTGTGGGTCTGAGTGTAGGTAGGCAATTGACATTTTTTCCTCTCCTCCTATTTCTCTTTCTCTTTCTGTCCCTCACATCCATGTTGTCAGGTTTATCAGTGAATATTCTTACTGTGCTTTACCTGACATCATTCTTCAACCACCTGTTTGGAGGAAAGGAGATTGTCTTGAAAAGATAGCGGGATAGGGCAACTACTGGTGAATGGTTTCCTGAAATGTCACTCAAGATAACTAATACCAAGCATTTGAGAAAAGTGGTCCTTTCTTTAAATCAGTTCTCATTGGCCTTTATTTTCATATGCCTAGACCACTGGGAATGATTTGTGGAGATGGTGGTTACCTGGTTCCTTCTTTTTATGTATCGTATGCAAATAAATAAGGATGCTGAAAATCTAGTGTGAAGGACTGGCATTTTTCTCTTTCATATGTCCATGTACCATGTTAAAAATGAGGTATTTGCAGTATACCAGAAGAACATCCTCATTGTTATTACTTTCTACTTGCAAGTAATTGCTACTTAGGTTCCTCTCTGACCAATGCTAGGTTTTGCTGGACTAACTCAGGTTTAAATGATAAAACTCTCTCTCTCTCTCTCTCTCTCTCTCTCTCTCTCTCTCTCTCTCTCTCTCTCTCTCTTTCTTAATTTTGAAAGACCTCTCTACTTTGAAGATAGCATTTTGCATCTCTGATTAGATAAGAACCTTGACTGTTTTTCAACAAAGTGGGAGTCATCTGTCTCAGGAGGAGAATAGAATGGGTTATTTAATGACTTGGGGGAGAATATGGGAATGCCCTAATTCTTCTGTGCTATGCCTCATATAAACTCTGTTTTAATCATGGAGCGGGTGGCTTCCAGATTCTGGGGCAACTGCCTTTTCCTTTTTCTTAGCTAGTTATTGAATCCTAATGGGATGGGTGATGAATTTTCTTAGGTCAGGTAAACTGAAAAGGCTACAGCTGGAATTCTTCACCCAGAAGAATCGGAGTTAATACTAATGATCATTGTGAATTAGAAGATCAAAGGGGAAGCATCAGCCTGTTCTCCAAGTTGTTGCCCCAAGAGGCCATTAGTGACCTGGCAAAGCTCTCTCCCAGCCTTCTGCACACCTCCTTCCCATTGCCTGGCCATTCTTCTCCACTCCTAGTTCTGCACCTCTGACCTGGGGTAATTACAATCCCTTGATGAGGAGGTTGGGAGGGGGAAAATCAAAAGTAATGACAAAAGTCCAACTTTAAAATTTCCCATTGATCTAGGTACATAATGCTCATAGGCAAATGGGCTCTGAGCAGGGGCTCGGTGTTACTTTTTGGTGGTGTGATTAAGATTTTTATTCTCAGTCAAATACGGAATTTATTCATTCTGCTGATGGTAGATGCCCTCTTTATGGGACTTTTGAGGCTGGCTTGCAATTATTCTAAAAGCTTATTTTTGTTTCCATCCCTAAGAGCAAAATGTACAATAGTTTGGTTTTGCGATTACTTTTTTAGCCTCTTTTCGGTGGTGCTAGAGATTGAAACCCTGGCTATGCAAGCCCTCTATAACTAAGCTCCATCCCCAGACCCTCTAATATATTCTTAATTGGGCTAATTAAAGATTAAGTTCAAAACAAAAGTGCTGACATAAGCACAATTTATTAAGTGCATCGTCGCGGATGCACGTGGCTGAACATCTACCAGCTGCTTAAACATCCAAACAAATGTCAATGTCGTGTCTTCTTTTTATTCCAGTTAGTGACAATGGTGATTCTGAAGGTAAAATATCAACCTTGCTCTTTGAACATGCAACTGCTTCTCCTCAGTATATCTTCCGGATCTAAACGGGTGCATCACATGCAGATGAGTGAATATATTAGCAAACTCAACTCAACCCTTAGGATTTTACATTAGACAAACCTGACTCATTATTAGTCTTTAAGACTCCTAGGTGATACCTTGCCTTAATGTGTGAAGATTTGACTGGAGGAAAATCAGATGTTTTTATGTTAGAAAGGATTTTAGTGTTTTGTTTTGGATTGGCTCAGTTTGTTAGTTGTTTCACAAGCTGAAACAAATCTATATGCACAGGATTTAGGATAATCTTTGTTTGATTTCATTGGAAACAGCCTCAGTGTAACTCACCTTTTCTTATTAATCTGTCAGTATGGATGTGCAGGTATATATCTGAACATACTTACATGTGTGTATTTTTCAGTGGGACAAATCTCTGGGCTCCAGCTGTCTCTATCCATCCTAGTGAAGAAAACCGATCTATTTTACTTCTTTAAGACTTAAATAGCCCATGTTCAGGACTCCAGGTTTTCTATTTCTGCAGACATTCCGTGTTCAAAGCCACCAGATAGTGGAAACTAAGTTATAAGGTCTTTTTCTGAGTTCACAGAAACCCGTTTGTTCATAACTCAAGCATACTCACATTATATTGCATGCCAAGAAGTTGGAAAACTTATTTTAGTAATAGTCCAAGATGGTAATGATGATAGTGATTTTGTAGAGTCATGACAAAATGGTGACTCATAACCGGGGTTTCATTAGCACTTGTACCTCTGTTTGCAGTCTTGAGTCTGGGAAAGTTTACATGATTAGTGGACTCGATCTTTATCTCGGGGTGCCAGAAGCAAGGATGTTCTCTCAGGAGCTTGGGGAGAGGGGGACTTCTTTCTTCATAGGCCAGTGGAGGGCTTCTAGGACCAGGACAGTAGCTGAAAGTGTTACTGAGTGTGGTTTTCTAATGTTAAAATGTTTTCAGTCTGTTTGCACTGGTTATTACAAAATGCCTCCACTCAGCAAATTGTAGCCCAGTAAACATGGATCCTCATACAAAATGTATGGCTCTATCTAAAGCAAGATTAGATCTTAAACATCTTGTTATAATGAAGATTGCCAGTGAAGTTAGATGATAGTTAATAAGATACAAATGATTTTGTGTCATATTATTTGAAATATTCTGAAAGATTTTTGATAAGTACTTGAATTCAGTGTTCTTGCAGTATCTCATCAGGAAAAAAAATGAAATATATATGAATTTAAGCTGTGCGGGTGTTTTTGCTCTTCAGTTCCTAACTTTCTAGACTAGTTTTTAAACCCCTTTTCATGTCAGCTTTGTTGCTAGTGTGTTTGCATTGCTGGAGAACTGTCATTTGTCCTCCACAGAAATAGTCCTGAGAATTTGGTGTTCTAGGAAGTTCATGAGGAGACCAGAGGTCAGGAGGTGTAGTCTGTTCAAGTAAACACCCATGCTAAGAAAGATCACAAAGACCTTACTTACTTTCATTTATATAAGTTTAGAAATTATTGTTATTATTTTTGAGAGGAGTCTTATTTTGTAGTTCAGCCCAGCCTTGAGTTCACTAAGTACTCCAGTTTGGCCTTGAACTTGAACACATAGTGATCCTCCTGCTTCAGCCTCCCAAGTGCTGAAA
The DNA here is from genome assembly GCA_004025085.1 of Thryonomys swinderianus. Taxonomy (NCBI): domain Eukaryota; kingdom Metazoa; phylum Chordata; class Mammalia; order Rodentia; family Thryonomyidae; genus Thryonomys; species Thryonomys swinderianus. The sequence goes on from PVIC010000261.1 coordinate 116,014, forward strand.
TTACAGGCATGTACCACAAGGCCCAGCTAGTAATAATTCTTATTCCTGAAATAAAGTTTCCAAACTTCGTGGGGAAAAAACTCCATAAAATAATTTGACTTATTTATAAAAAATAATATTACCACCTGGTCCTACAATGCTACTTTTATCATGTTTTTAAAACTGATCTATTAATTGCCTTACTATTTTGATATTAGATCATTCTGTTAGCAGCTGAAAGAAAAGTTGATCAGAAGTCCAGTTAAATGTATAATATACATCTCTTATGTTACTTTGTAGCTTAAATGTTTACATCTGTTGGATTCTGAGGATAATCCTGAGTTAAGATGACAAAAATAAAGTTTAAAAGGGAATGACTTTTCTCAAGGAGAGAGCTCAAACCAGGACCTCCAGACTGAAGTTTTCAAGTGTTTTCCACTGTTACCCCTCAAACCCACGACAAATCAAGTCCCTTTATGAGACATCAAAGGGATGATTATAATCTCATCCACCAGCTAAGTCATTAGTATTTCATACATGAAAATAAGCCAAAGAATCTGGCATAAAACTTCATAATGCAGTCTGATGGTTACTGCTAACTCAGGGTCCAGGATGGTCCTTTTGTTTTTGTATTTTTTCCCCCACATGTATCTGCTCTTACAAAAGATAAAACTGCAGCTATTGGCAGTGTACAGCCACCATAATCATTTCTGAATTGGAAGAATTTCAGATTCTGAGCACCTTTTAATAGCTCCTCCTTCCTTCCAGAAATGTGTAAATCTCTGGCCCTGTCTCTCATTAGCAAGGTCAGATCGTGGGTTGGGGGTGAAGAATCTTCCCTCATGCAAATCCTAACTAAACCTTCTAACACAGAATTAGGTCCTTGAAGATTTTTTTTGCCTATCACATGGCCAGGATGCCAAAGAACTATGTCTTCAATTTGCTTTATGGAGATAGAAGAAATTGCTTATGCAGCTTCGATTACTCTCGAACCTACAGTCCAACTGTCGTCTCTCAGCAAAGAAGGCTGCTAAACCCTGGAGAATTAAGCTGCCACTCTGGGGTATGACACCAAGGTCTGATCATTTCAAAGCTCGTAATAACCAGAATTCTAAAATTCTTATGAATAAAATGTAATTTTAGTAATGTTTCCATAAACAGTGGTAATGGTGGCATTTTAGTAGGCAGTGACATTAGTCACATAGAAATTGCACCACATTGGCTTTTAAATTACTCCACCTGTCTGTATGAATAGAATTTTCAGTGTAAAAGCAGAGAGACAGCTGCTGCTAATGTCTCCTTCTCCCTGTGCAGATAATGCTGGCAAATCTACATGCATAAAGGACGAATTTGTGATGTAAAATGGTACCTGACCCCGCTAGTTCCCGCGCGACAAAGCAATACCTTTAATTACCAGTGGCTGTGTTTAGTTGTTGACATAAAAATGTCAGCTTCCAGGAGTGTAACCTCAGGTTCACTCCCTCTAGTCATGTCACCCGCTGTACGCTCTCTTCCCTCCACCCGCATCCAGCCTGCAATGGGTGAGCATTTATCTTGATGTGTTTCAGAAACATGCCCAGCATTAATACTTAAAAGGGAAACACCTCGTACTGCATGAACTTGACTGATGGTCTTTTCGTTGCCGAACTCTTTAGGGTGAGTGGGATTTGGTTCCTGCTTCGTAGCTGGAATAGAAATGTGGCACGCCGTCCGTACCTCCACGGGGCTCGGCGCTGCTCATCCTCTGTAGGGACGTGTCCTTCTGCGGGGATCAGGGCAGGCGCTTTGGAGAGCAGCGAGCAGGAAGGAGGCAGGGGCTGAAGAACATCCAGATTTCTTCTGTGTGCTCAGTTTCCTGTTGCTACATGATGAGGTTTGCTTTCTAGAGAAGCCCATTCCCTCTCGGCCTTCTGGTTATGGTCCGCTGCGGGCTACCCTGAAGAGAGAAGGGACCGTGCAGGGGGACCCTCTCGCTACCGATGCTTTGGGTATTTGGTTGCCAACTGGGTATTTGGTGAAATGGTAAACAGGACATATACATGTCTGGCTCATTTTCGAGCATTCTTTTTGACTCCTTTCACACAACTGGTGTTTTCGTGTTTAATTTAACAAGGAATGAGTAGTAAATGAAAGCTGCTGCCTGAAATCCCACTGTGAGCGTGTTTTGCACTTGGCTCCCCAGTGACAAGGCAATTTGTGAAATTATGTGATGGAGTAATTAGATGAAGCCAGGGCTTCTGATTGTTGCCATGCATATGTGGTGAGAGTTTGTTGGGAAAAGGGAGGGGGAGCAAAAAATAGATTATTACCCTGGCAAGTCGGCTCAGAGCTTCTCCATTTATTTGTAAACAGAATATTTAGTGACCGCATAGGAAGTAGCTGCAATCACCAGCTCATAAAGAAACCACAGCAGAGCTTTTGGGTTTTTGCAGAGTGCTCATGTAAAATTTAAGCTGGGAGGCAGAATCCCTGTTAATGTAATTAGGGTCTAATTTACCACCCTTCGCACACGGATGTAATAATGCCTAGATATTTATTCTATCTTTAAGCGCGTTACATATACCTCAGTGCAGCCGTTACTGAACAGAAACAGGTGTGAGCACTTTCCTAATTCGTTTTTACACTGTAAACACATAGCAATTTAGGGGAAATATTTACCAAAAACGAGGGGAAGGAATGTCTGCAAATGAGGCAGTAATGGACAGTTGCCCTTTATGTACTGATGGATTTCTCAATGGTTAAGTAAATTAAAGCAAATGCTAGAAAAATCAATAGGCCAGCATAGTCTTGGTTTTGCCTCATAGACTTCAGGACAGAATGACAGATGTGGTGTCTATGACCCATTTAAGTATTAATGCTTGAAAAACTGCTTTTGCATGCAAGGTTGTAGGCTTAGAAACATGCTGCTATATTGAATTACAGACAATAATATTTTTAAGTATATGTGGAATTTATATATTTCAGTCAGGTTGTTCTTATGGGTTACATTTATACTGGAAGATTAGTTGCTTAGTTGTTGCAATAGGACTATAAATCAGATTTGAATGTTCCCTCATGGAAACGTCTTCACAAGGCTGTGGTTGGAAGGTGAAGATGATGTATTTTGAGCTGACGTGTATGGCAAAGTGAATATGCTCCATAACACTCTATGTGGAAACCAAATTAAATTTAATTAAGGTGTAGATGCTCAGAGCCTTTGGAAAAATCTGTGAAATAGCATTCAAATGTGACATTATAATTCAGGTAATCTCCAGGGCTATAATGTTGTATTTTATGTTTGAGCCAACATGGGTAATGTGTAACATAAGTCGACTGTCATAGCAGGTGGAATTTTAAGGTTTAGTCTGACATTCTCAGTGGTAGGTACTAACCCTCTGAGAACAAGAAGGCCTATTTGTAACACCATAGTGTGTTACTTTTTCCACCCATTGTTTGGATTTCCAACTTCAAGAAAAAATATTGAAATCCAGTCATAATTTGATTTATTGACTATTGGAGACAGAATGACAAAAGAGAAGCAACCCCCCAAATTCTTGAGCAGCAAAGGCCAAGATTGGTTTTCACAATCAAAATAAGTTAGGGTTGGTGTTACTACTTGGTAGTTCAGGGAAATGTTACCTTTTGTTGAAAAGAAAGAGAGTTGGGCTAGACTGGCATGTCCTACTTACCTTGTGTTGACTGAATTTAAACAATAATTAGTTGCCCTTTTAATTCACAGTAAAGCAGGCATGGTCCTGCCTACCCTGGGACATTGAGAATCATTGTGTAAATGTGGTATTGTGGTAAACCAAATCATTGGAATTATGGCTGGGTTGATGTGATAGAAAGTGGAATGATTACTTTGCTTCTCAGTAAAAGGTATTGTCTTGATTTTTAAATTTTCATACAACATAGCATTTTTAGATCATGAGCTTTAACCATTTGGAGAAGGTTGAGAGTAACTTTAAAAAAAGAGAAGTCTACCGTCAAAACATCACAACATGAAGATCAGGACAGAACTGAGGTTTCTTTTAAAGTGGTGCTCCTTAAAATTTAGCCTGAGCTTCTGAGGATCTTCTAAAAATGTAGTTTCTCATTCAGAGAGGTGGAGCCTAAGAATCTGCATTTCTTAAACACTGTCAGAAATGCTGACGCTGCTCCCCCACAGTCCACACTTTGCCTATCAAGGGTCGAAGGAATACAAGGTGATAGATTTTAAGTGGAAGGGGGATTGTTTGTCTCTGAATTTGATTTTTTTACATTTTCCCCTCTGGTTTTAAAGTTTAATCCATTGTTTTCATCCTATAAGTTGGACTAAAGTGTTTTATTTTTTCACTGTCCGCTTCAGTTCTTTCTCAGTATGTAAGAACTTCCTTTTCAGGATCAAAGAGTTTTTACTGAATCTCTCAAGTACTTCAGAAGCTGCTGGTAGGTAGACCAAAGATCCTGAAGAAATATAGCCCTTCCTTCTGGCTTAACAGACATTTTCCTTCTGGCTTATGGACACAGTATTTGCATGCTCAGGATGGGTTGGAAGGTTGTTCTGAAGGTTGAGGGTCCTACGTATCTAACTGAAGAGCTCTGATGACTCTATACCAAGCTGGAAGTCATCATAGAGTGAGCACAGGGTGTGTCCCACCTACAGGAGTGCTCACATTCCTGCTTCAGCCCTGGAGAAGTGACAGTATTTTTCAGTCAGTCAGTAACCATGTCAATAAGTACAGAAACGAAACCTGGGTTTGAAGGAGAAATGTGTTCATGTTTCATGCTTCTCACCGACTTCATGTGTGCTCCAGAAAATCCTTTTGCATTTCCACCTTCCTTGCTTAGTTTATTTGCCATGGGCACTGTTGCACTCGAGATCTACAGCATCCTGGAAAGTAAATGTGTTTTCCGAAGTGAACATCTGAAAGGTAGATTCCGTACAGTTTGATGAAGATCTAAGGAACTATGATAAGCAGTGCCTATTTATTAATCACTGCCTAGCAGGTACATCCTCTCACTCATTAGAGTTCACAGGCTGATTGTAGTTTCTTGAAATTAGGTCATTTATTTTGGTAAGTCACTCAAGATCAAAGGTCATGAGGAATCCAAAAGCCATTAGTCAGGGCTCTTTTCTGGACCCCTTAGATGTCATTGTACGAGTCACCCATGGCAGCCTGGGCTGGGTCTGCTGTCAGGGAACTGGCAGGGTGCCTACTTTATTTCCAGTTTGCATAGATAAAAAGCAGAGCAGCTACTCTCAGAATCACTATAAAAATAAGCTTACATAAAATCTCCATTTGAAATATAGTATGTGTGTGTCCCTGCATGCTTTTTCTCAGGGCAGCAATGGGACCCAGAAATCAAAATTATAGAGACAGGCATACACTTGATGCTGTTGTGCATTATTCTTTGTTTTGGTGTAGACATTTATAATTCATTGTGGATTTTCATAAAGATTCTAATTCAAACCAAGCATTTTAACTTACTAACATGTAATAAAAAAAAGGCATCGTGTGTGTGTGTGTGTGTGTGTGTGTGTGTGTTCGTTGCTATCCTCTTGTTAAGATCGAGGTACATCTGGAAGTGATGAGTTTATATATATCAGAAGCAGTGGGCAAGAGATTTAGTCCAGTCCATTCATTTACATCCTCCATCAAGAGCCACGCCTTGAAGTAAAAACACGTCACCAGTTGCCAAGAGCACAGACGCCCAGGATTTATTCCCTGAACAATATTCATATTGGAACAGAAATCAGTCATCAACATTCATCATTCAAGAGGGATGCTGAGTAAATTCTGGGAAGAATTTCCAGGGGGAAAGGTCAGATATATAGGCATGAAATACAATAACATATATTGGAATTTTTAAAACCAGACAATAAAGAAATGTCCCATTTGATCTGAAAATGTCATTTATATATGATCCTACAATGACTAGCTGTATCCCCATTTTGCAGATGAAGGTTCTAGGGCAGGAAAGATTAAAGATCTGATAGACTAGTGTACGATGAAGTAGAGGCTAGAAAGAAAAATTCAGGGCCATAACTTTCGACCTCCTGGAGCTCTCCACTTCCCTACTCTGGCATTTAGAATTATGGCTTGTTATTGTGCTTGAAATCGCCTTGCATACACAGCTGACTGATGAGAAAGAAGCCCATGTGACCTCACCAGAGTCTTAGCTTTGTCACAGCTGTTCAAGAGTGATCACAACTACTCTGTGGTCAACCAGAGCGCTGGGTCCTTTGCACAGATCTTGTGCTGTACCTGTGATGTCTCTGTGGCTTGGGTTCCTGTATTACAACAAAAGCAAGTGTGTGTGGAGGGGAGTTATGCTGGCAGTAGTGCTTTCATATGTAGTAGTTGTTTTTCCTCACTCCAAAATGGCTAAATTTCAAGCCATTGAAATGCAATATAAATAGGGCCTCAACAGCTTTTATGCAACTTCAAATGCTTTTTGAAACCCTACTATATGCAACTATGCATATTGGGACCTTCTTAAGATCTCTGAAAGGAAAGGGGAAGTGGTATAGTTTGAAGAAAGAATTGGAGTGAAGAAAATTGCGTGAGGGTAGCCACAGCTGTCCAGATCAGCAGGCTGTGTTTCTGGGAATGTAGAGAAAAGAGTGGGTGGGGACTCTGTGGAGATGAAATCTTAAGTTTCATAAATACAAGCAGTGTTTTGTCCTCCATGGATATTCTGCACATAGTCATAAGTCCAGAGAGCATGTACAGAGAAGAAGAGGTTCAGGGCGCATCTTGAATGATGCATTCTTTTTAAGGGCGACTTAAGTGAAAAACTTAGAGAAAGAGACAGGAGAGCAGTCAGAGAGGTCCACTGTCAAGGTGGGGGTGGAGTGAACTTATCCCTGGGGTTCCTTCCAGCTCCAATCCTTTCGTATTTTAGATGTGACAACAAGAAAACCGAAGAATCTTTTCTCTAGTATGAAAATCTGAAGATGTTAATGAGTTTTAGAATGTATGACGGATATAGTGAAATAGAAAATATTTAAAGAGAAATGGGGTAGAGGGTGAGTAATGAGCAGTAAGAAAAAAATGTGACTGTAATAAAATAAAAGGAATCAAAGCTTATGTATTTAGGGGGTGGTGGGGTTGGTAGGGGAATGGACAAAAATGGGAATTGTGTCTTATACTGGTACAGATTCTCAAAGTTGAGTGTAATCATGATGTGCTTATATAATGTACCAATAAAGATAATTTTAGGGCTGGAGATTTAGCTCAGTGGTTCTGGTGCCTGCCTGGCAAGTGCAAGGTCCCTGGTTCCATCCCGGTAACCACATACAATGAAAATATCGGGTGTGGTGACTCATGCCTACAAGCACTCAGCACCACACCCCACAATGCTGGGCGTGGTGGCTCACGCCTATAATCCCAGCACTCAGGAGGCAGAGGCAGGAAGATTGCTGAGTTCGAGGCTTGCCTGGGCTACATAGTGAGCTCAGGGGCCAGCCTGAACTACAAAGCCAGACCCTGTCTCAAAAAAAAAAAAATGATAATGTTAAAAATATAAAAAAGAAAAGAAAAGAAAATCCAAGAATCCATTCGCCAACCTGAGTCCTCATGGTCCCTGCCTGTTGTCCTCCGTTCACCATTCTCCTCATCTCAGCTCATGGCATCGCTGTGGACCCTTCCAGAACCTGCACGCTGCCTTGCCAGCTCCCTCTCTTTTCCCTTGGCAGCTTCTTGTTCGCTCCCGGATTTCTCTCAATCCTTCCTCCTCATCGCTTCTCCATTCTCTGATCCCCACATAGTCCTGTTATCCTTGATTTAAGTAGGGCCTCCAAGTTTCTGTCACTTGTCCCTCCTTTTGTTATTACAGTCTTTTTACTAAAACAAACCATAGAAAATCTCTCTCTACTCCAAATCCTTGATATTGCCTTATTGCCCCTAAGGTCTGTCCACACATTCTTGGCACGTTGTCTGAGGACCTTTTGCAGCCTGATCCGGGGCCGCCGAGAGCCCACTCTCCTCTCTGGCCCTCTCCACACATGCTGCTCAAGTGCAGACGAGTCAGGCTTTTGGTGCTGCATGGCCCGTGCCCTGTCCACCTCACCAGCTAATGCTGTGTCCGGGACCTGTCACCTCAGTGACCCACCTCTCCACTTCACCTCTCATCCTTCACATTTTATCTCAACCATCACTGCTTGGGCAAACCATTCCTAATCCTCCCCAGGGAGAGGAAATGTTGCACCTCCCAAATACACACACCATGTCCACAGCACCCTGATGAGTCTCTGACAGAATCCTTATGTGTGTTTATGAGTTGCCTCCTTATCTAGAAGTCAGAATCTAATCTTCCATCTCTGTATCTCCAGAACTGTATTATAGATCCCTGATAATAGGCATTGACCAAATGAAGGAGCTAAGTTTCAACGTAGAAGCAGCAAAACCCTGGGATTTTATAAAGTATAATTTGCTGGGAAAGATTCTGGTATAGAGGATAGCATATCATCAGTGGCCTACGAAAGAGGTGTTTCTGATATTTTGAGAGGGAAGAAGTTGTATTACATATGAGGTGAAGGGGGAGTACTGGTGCGGAATAGCAAGGATAGACACTACCACAGTCACTTAAGGAAGCAAGATACAGTTAAGGTTTGGATACAGTTTGGGCAGAGTAACAAGAAGGGAAAGAGTTTAATATTTAGGAGAAGGGACATTTAATTATATTTACAAAGCACTGAACCCAAATCTTTTATGGAGTTGCTACTATGTTCTATGCAACTGAGGCGATATAGAAGGAATTGTTGATGATAAATTAGAGACTGATTATTGGAACAAAGATCAAAGGGAAGCTGGTGGGGAGGGCTGCAAGGGGACAAAGTGATGAGATGGCCTCTCAAAGTGAGAGAGAACTTAGCATAAGTGTGGACCAAGAGAGAAGTAGAGGGACTTCGAAATGGAGAAGGGCACTGTTTCCTCCTGGATCTTGTAGCAGCCTGGAGGTAAAGTCAACAGATGAATGCTCAAAAGGGAGATTGAGAGCTGAAGGAGAATAGAAGTCCTGGGAAAAATTGCTGGAGTATTGCTCTGCCACAAAGAATGATATGTCTGAGTAATTTATACTCAAATGGATATACCTTCAGGACATACTTATAAGTGAAATAAATAGGTCCCAGTTCTGTAACTGTTGTATCTTTTCTCTTGTATGAGAAACTGAAGATGTAAATGAGCTCTAGAATATATAGTAGATACTGTGAAATAGAAAATGTTGAAAGGGAAATGGGGTGTAGGGGTAAGTAACAAGGGGAAGAAAAATATAATGGTAATGAAAAAGGGAAACAGCTTCTGTATATAGGGAGTGGAGGGTTGTAGGGTGGGTGGGGAAATGGAAAAAAATGAGAATTAAATTGTGTCATGTACTGGTACAAATTCTCAATATTGTGTGTGATCATGATGTGTATATACCATGTACCAATAAAGATTCAAATTAAAAAAAAGAAAATGGAATAGACAGAGTAAAAGAAGAAAAAGGGAACGATAAAGATGAAAGAACTTTCGCAGTATAGTTGAGAATACATATAGAAATAGGCTTAGACACCACATGCAACCAAGGACTGGCTAGGGTTTTTTTTTTTTTTTTTAATAGGACTGGCTAGGTTTCTAACAAGAACATTGCATAATCAAATTCTTTTACACATGTTAAAATTAAGGTGAAATAATGAATTCCTAGTGAGTTTCCACAAGAAAATAATTGCATTATTCCATTACTTAAAAATTAGTACCAGGGGAAAACTCATGGAGGCCCTTAAGTTTGTACTATCATATGTAGTTAGGTGAACTAGAGATTGCATTAAAGGTTTTATCTCAGTTTTGTAGGAAGTTATCATGCAATTACTGTACATTATCTTTCAGTGCTGGTCCTGTGAGAAGTTTGCAAACTTGTTATTGATAACCTTTGAATGTGAGTTCAATGAAAGCCCTGCAAATGCAGCTGTCAGCTGAGATAATTTTTTCTTACTATGATATTTGAGAGGAAAGGGGATTTTAAATTTTATGAGAACAAATCCACACTACATTTTACACTGCTGGAGCACCTATGCAGGTTCAAAGTCAATCTCAGATATGCTTTGGAATCTCCCTTCTGCCAGAAGCTTTATTTTGAGCAAGGAGAAGGAGGGTGCCTGGCTTAGACAGGTTCTTTTAGCATTACAAGTTGAAAGCGAATTGATCTTGACACCACTCCAAAAGAGTCTACTATTGTCATTTGGGTTTGATGGTAAATGACATAAACCGGGCTCCATGAAATAAAAAGACATCCTATCCATAATGATAGGCGCATCGTCATATATAAAAGACAGTTGGCTCTGTGTGTTTGTGGAGTCACAGATGATTCATTTGAAGTGCCTGTTTAAATTGGAAGGAGTATTGACACAAAAACATGCTAAAAAGAAAATAACTAAATACATAAATAAGCAAATGGTAGATAAATAAATGGCTCAGTCGTTCTTCAAACATGTATTAGAAAGAACTAAAAATTGGCTTGCTGTTCTGTATGGCAAGGCAATGTCATATGAGTGTTGGAAAGCCAACTCCCGCTAGCTGGTTTACTGCGGGCATTTCTGTCCTTGTCTCTGGGATTACAAGAGTGCCATGCGCACAGTTACACAATGCATAAAGGCGAGGGTCATTTCTAGGACAGATAATTGAACATTAATACTCGCTGACATTGTCGAAGGAATGATATGTCAACCTGACAGGGCCTATGTGCTTACATCTGCTGATTGGCTGCGGACGAAGGCCCCTGTGTCAGGATCAGACCCCAGGCCTGGTTGCAGCAGGGTCCAGAGTGAGACAGCCATTAATCACGAGCTGCCATTTTGGGCCGAGACACTGTCTGCAGAATCATGAGACACCCGTGTGTGGCTGGCAGGTTGTGTCTGCTGTGCTGTAGAGCTTGGCCTGTTGGCGCTTGGTAAAAACAAAACCAAACCCGAAATGAAACAAAACAAAAAAATCAGTACATATTTGGGGTTTGTATCATCTCATTAGAATTTTCGGTGGGCTAAATGTACTTATTATGTCTTCCTTCCTTCTTTTCTTTATTTGTTTCTGGAACTAGATCTGAATCAATATGGAAGTCATAGGAGCTGAAAGGGAGGCTCTGAAGTGGTATGTCTTTTGTTCTTATGGGAATTAGTTTTGATGAGTTTCTGGTTTTCTGATTCAACATAGAAAAGCCAGCGTAATGAAGAAATCAAATAAGAATTAAACTGAAGTTACTTGCTAGGATTTATTTTTTGATTCTCAGCAAAATATTAAACCCTGTAGGCAAATGTCTGAACAGAGGAAAAAGTCTATGCAATTAGTTTTTTACCCCTGAAATCACATGTACAACACTTTCCTGCCTCATTTATAATAAATCTTTAGTGAGTTAATCCTGTTGCTCTAGTATTTCCGTAGCTGACACTTCACTGAATGTATATCTATTGAGAGAAAAGAAACATGGAACAATCACAAGACCCTCTGCCACTCACCCCGATTGTGCCTTTTGAAAACAGGGGTAAATGCTCTAGTGGTAGTTACTCAGTGTAGGTTTCTACTGCATAAAATGTTCGAAAATAGGGCCCCTGAGAGCATCCATTATCACATATTGGTTAACATCACAGATTTTTAAAAATCCCAGTTGCATTGGAACCATGAAAAAAAAAAAGCTTTCATCTGTAAAATCTAGTTTCCCTTTGTTATTAAAATAAATGAAGCCATTAAATAAAATATATGCATGCAATAGTTGAGTTCATTTGGCATCATCAAAATGTTGGAATTTCGCCTTTTAAAAACTTGGTGCTGCCATTTTAGATTTGAAGTGAGGCAGACTCTACATGTATGGGAGGTTTATGAGATTTTATGATACTACGTATATTTTTCTGTGATTTCTATACTCATGTATGTATCTGGACCTTCTTCCACAGAAAGTAGGATTCATTTGAGAGAGCTAAAAGCAATGCTAAAGTGACAGCATTTTACCCCTCCCCAGTCCCGAGACCAAATGAATTAATTATAACTATTGGTGAGCTCATACTGTGAATGTGCTAGAACTGAAATAATTTCCAACTATGTTATTTCCAAAGGTTTGTTTTTAATTACAGCGGCATTTGGTTGGCATACAAGGATGCATTCTCATTCTTGATCTCTCCTAGTTGGAGCCGAGGCCAAAAGATTCTCTGCTCCCTTTTCTTGAGAGCACACTTTCCTGCCAAATGTGGCGCTTGTCCCCTGCCAAGGAAGGTGGGCGAAGTGCCACTTCTGACTTCCAGCCACCAGAAGACAAAGGCTGTCAACGTCCCTAAGTCCAGTGAGCCAGCATGAGCCTCGCAGTTTGATGAATCCAGATTATTGATTCCTTTTCCCCCCGTAGACTTTACAATATGCAGTATTTTCTCAATGCTTTAGTCGGTCTCTCAGGTTGAGTTAGGCACTTACAGGAATGTGTGATGTTTTGAAGGCCACTGGAGGGTGGTTTAAGTGTCCTGCCTCATCTGTCTCAGGGCTGAGCACTTCAATATTGTCAGTCTTCCTTCCTACACCTTACTTTTCTGGTGTTTTTCTCTTTTATGCTCTTTTCAAACCAACACAATAATTATTTATTTACTTTTGTGAAGCTCAGATAAACTCAAGGGGAGTCATAGCTGAGTATAGGACATCTGATAGAGAAAAGAAACCCTCTTTTCCTTTTAGCTGGAGCAGCTACATCATTCGGGGAGAATGTGTAACTCTCTACATAAATTGTGGAGAGCTTCTTCTAACAGTTCTTTCAAACGGGTGACAGCAACCTTGAAAATAAGCACAGGAGTTTTTAGGTGTGTGTGGGAGGCCTGTGTTACTGTCCGTAACACACCCAAAGACCCTGCCCTGTCTTTAGATAGCCTCGAAGTGAGTTTGTCTGGAAAAGACAATTATGAGAAAATATAAAAATTTAATTTAACAAAATTGAATTTAACAAAAAAATTTAATTTGGGCCGGAGGATTAGCTCAGTGGTTCCGGCACCTGCCTCGCAAGTGCAAGGTCCTGAGTTCGATTCCTGGAAACCATATACAATGCGAGCGTGGAGACTCATGCTCACCAGCCATCAATACCACCATACCACAGTGCCGGGCGTGGTGGCTCACGCCTGTCATCCCAGCACTCAGGAGGCAGAGACAGGAGGATTGCTGAGTTCAGGGCTTGCCTGGGCTACATAGTGAGCTGAGGGCCAGCCTGAACTACAAAGCGAGACCCTGTCTCAAAAAAAAAAAAAAAAATTACTTTAACAAAAGAAAAAATTTACCAGAATTACCTAGTGATGTCCCTGCAAATTGAGAACTGTTTTTAAGTATATTTTTTACATCTCAGATGCAGCTATATTACACATGAGTATATGCATATACTAAGCTAAGCAGTTGGACCTATGTTGTCTCATTTGGCTGCCACCAGTTCTGCCAGCCTTACTCTACTGATGAGGAAGCAGTTCTCAGAGAACTGACACGATTGGATTTGAGTCAGACGGTTAGTATGTGTTCTGAGGGCTTCGCTTACCTCACTAACAGTACAGCCAGCTGCACCTCTTGAAGCCAATTTCTCTTAAAGTGCTGTCCTTTAGATTTGCCATTTGTAAATGTGTAACCACATCACTGAACCATAAATGGACTTAATGATCACTCACATGACATAAACAAGCTGATGACTCTGCACACAAACTTAAATTCTCCCAGAAAGTAACTTAGGGAAGGGGAAAATTAGGCCCCTTGGATATGTAACTAACAACCTATGTCACTAATGAAATGGCAAAGAAAAACATATTAAGTAAAGCAAGACTGTGTGTACTTGTTTCAAAGAGAAACGAACTAACCTATCATTGGGCAAAGATAGTTCTTTCCAAAAGTCTGTTTTAGAAGGGGCACATGCTATATGTAGGACTTTTAAAAAAAAAAAAAAGCATTATCAGTTATACTGTTTGTACCAGTTCATTAGAAATGAAAGTAACCAATTTAAAAGTTTTTTTTTTCTTTGTTTCCTTTTAGACCTTTGTTTTATCCTGGGTATAGGGCAATACATGTTTACACATCAAAACCAAGCTGGATCCACTGCCTCATTGTGGGTTTTTGACAGATGTGGTTAGAGCTTTTTGCTTTATCATTAACAAGATAAACTTTGCACTTAAGTGTAAAGACAGCGAGGTCGGGGAGTAGGAGGCTTGGGCTCCAGGCTGGTGAACCTCAGCCTTGGGCCCACACAACTCGGCCAAACTTCCGTGAGTCTATATGGAGTTCTGTTTTTGTTCCAACATAATGGGAAAATAAGATGTGTCCTTTCAACCATTCCAGATAATTGTGAAATGGTAAAATATAATAAAATTTCTTTCAAAATGTAAAATGTTACATAAATACAAGGGATCAAAATCTTAAGTGGAGCAAACTGGTTTTAATGTGGACTTTGATTGAATGTCTTTATTTTTGCCAGCTCTTCCTCCCAGCCCTCTAGGACGTCCAGTGGACAGCCTGTGATAGAGAGTCTGCATCTCTCCCTCCATCCCCACGTCTGGTCTGAGTGAACCAATGAGCGAGTGTACTTTGGGAAACGAATACTAGGGTTTACCCAAATTTTGACTAAGGCTCTTCTCTCTTATATAATCCACTCTGGAGACAGACGGTGAATTCACATCAATAAATTCTTTAGGGAGGTGAAGGAGTTTGCTTAAGAAGGTTCATAAAAATAAAGATAATCTTATTACTAAAACAAGTTAAAGTTTTTAGTTTTTTTTTTCTTCTTTCATAAGGGGAAATTCTCTTTAGTTTTGGTTGTGAGATAAGGATTTTGTTATTAACCAAGATAAAGTATACTGCTGAATAATGTCTCACATTAAAAATTGAAGTGTATGTTACAGAGAAAAGAGATAATTAAATAGCTCAGACTACAATGGGTAAAGAGAAGAGTTTTCATGAAAATTAGCTTAGTAAAGGTAAATTGCATTTGAATCTTAACTTGAGATCTGGGTGCTCTGCTATTTGGCATATGCTGAATTGATAATGCCTGTGTGTTAAAGAATTCTGATTGTTTCTTTTGCCTCTCTCACAGCTTATAAAAATGCAAGCAGACCCATCTAATGAATATTAATGACAGTGATGTCTAGATAACACATAAACCCCCTGGATCTGTGGACTTTGGATACAGTAGTCAGAGAGGATTTCTATGGCTTTATTTAATACAAAATTTACATATTTTTAAAGAATAAACATCATGTTAATATTTTAATATCAATATTCCAAAGTAGAGATTTTAGTGAAGTAAAAAGCTTCATTTTTCTCCCTAACGTTATATTCACCAAGGTCTGCATTTTAAAAGGCAGGAAACTGTTAGCTAAAACGAAATTAACTTAATCCCCCTTCATTAAGTTCCAGTCTCTTTTTTGTTACTTAGAGGCAAGTAATAATTATACCAGTAGCAATGCAAAGCGTGTTTTACAATTTCGTTTCACAAAAGAACTGCAGTTGTGAAGGTGACAGCAAAAGAAAATGAGAACATTGATAAATACCGATTTTTTTCCCCTGAAATTTTCTGTAACTCTTGAAAGTAAATTTCACTCAGGTATCTGAGAGGCATTTTAATTCATTAACTGCAAAAATCTACCCATGTGATTAAAAAAAATGTCAATCAACAAGCTAAACAATATTTTCCCAGCTATGGTTACAAACATAGCAGCCGAGTGGGTGGAGAATATGTATACTGTCGAGATATTTTATAATGCATAAAAAGTGGGCATTTTGCTTTCAAGTTGCCATCCTTTAGATGGAACTCCTAACAAACACAGTAAATCTAAGCAGTGCACACTAATGTTCTCTCTCTCTCTTACATTCTGAAAAGACTTTTTGAGTTTTAGCTTTACAAAGGGGGGGAAATCATTAAAATGTAGTTTGTACCATTCCATTCCATTATTTGTCATCTTTATGGCGGTTCTATAGTTTTCATTGCACCTTTAATGGTGAGCTTGGTCAGAAGAGGTGAGCGGGAATGTGCACATACTTGGCTGCGAGCGCGGTTTCAGAGTGTCTGCTAGCTGGGCTTCAATCCACGTCCCTGTAGATTTTAATGTCCCCACAGACTGCTGGCAGCCTGCTTCCAGCTGTGGCAGGCATGATGCAGTGAATTGCTTTTGAATGTTCTTTACTCAAATAGGCAGTAATTACAAGCTTAAAGAGGTTTAGTGGTCCAGTAAACTACATAATCACCCCTGAATTAGCCCAGGCTCATCAGTTGCAGTCCAGCAAGCTCGAGTCTGCTGTTTGTATGCAGCCTTGATCACATAGCAACCTGATCAGCAGGTGTGGAACAGCCAGAGTCCCCCATAAACACAACTGTCTACTGGGGACAATGATCTCTAATGAGATGAGGCTACACCATCACTGTAATTTAAGTGGGAAAATTAGCACCAGAGAATGAGCACCAGATCCAGGGGTCTTGAGTCGTATTGGGAGCAGCACGAGTTCTTCATCTCTGTCTCTATCTTTCTCAAAAAAATCTCTCCAACAGATGTACCCTTCACTGTTTTGCTTGTAACATAGGGATACTTCATTCTTTAGACAAGGATTTTTTTCTTGACTATTTAATATCAGGTAAGCCATCTGCAAAGGCGATAATGATGGCTGTCAGTAGACTCATTCCAGAATGGTCTGGTAGTATTTCACTTTCCTTCTCTTTTCTCTTAAAGGCTTCACAACCCTTTTGCTTTAGTTCTTAAAGTGGAAAAGTGTTCTTCAGGTTACAGATGGGTCTCCTTTTAGCAGAGATGCTCTCTGAAATAGCAGAGACGAGCTGAATTTAGTGTGAAAAAATTACCTTACTTTATTGGAGTTCATTGTATGAATCAGTCATGAACTTGCTTTTCACAGAAGGGTGAGCATTCTAAACTGTTGTTTTGTTGTGAGCATTGCTATGGGATTCTTGGGGGAAGAGCTCAAGGTTGAGTCTCTTACTGTTCCATCTTCAGTCCTGGTCACTGCTAAGATGGAAAATTTGAATCTTATACTCCTTGAGTCCTGCCCCAGAAAGGGAACTTTTACAACAAATAACCCAACAACATCCTGGAGTGAATTTGAATGAGACACTGAAGTTAGAGAAAAAAATCAGAACAATACAGAAATTAAGAGTAAGAGTGGATCTAACCGACTTCTCAGGGTCAAAGCCCGGTTCCATCCTTGTTGCGAGGAAATAAGATTCTGTGCCTCAGTTTCTTCTGTAAAATAGGTCCAAATGCTTGCCTCACAGACTCGTCGTCAAGATGAGATGAATGAATATGGAAAGCAGTGGGAACAGTGCCTCCAGCAAGTGAATACGACACAAATGTCGGTGCAGAGAGAAAAACCTGTATTCTTTGGGGAGATGTAGAATTAAGTGAGAAGGTAAATAACTGTCCAAAATGGGGTGGTTTGCCTTCTGACATTTATCTGCAATGATCTACTTACAGTTGCTGTTTGAGGAATTTGGGTGCCTCTACCCACAGTAGCACTTGTTCAGACAGCAAATCTTTATGGGTGCAGAACTGGGCTAGTTGCAGCATAAGTGGGAATAGAATTTGAATATTTATTTACAGTCTAATGAAATGAAATGGCTTCAAATGTAATTTTACTCATATTTGATTAAGAACCATGTAAGAAATGAAAGCAATTGGAAACACATACATACCCAAAATTATTTCAAACTAGACAATTTAAGGCACATTGGAGTACATTTGGATAGGCTAATAGGCATTTGATTCTATGATCCTTAAAAGCGTTCTTGAATATAACCTATTATCATTCTCGTGCTTATAAGCAAAGCTACAAGCACTAATAAAATGATGGGCATAGTAGTTCCCTTGAGTTTTCTTAGAGCAAGATCTGCTTTGGTTTCCCTTTACAGAACTGAGTAGTAGAAATAAAAGACACACACACACACACACACACGCCCATGCATGTGCTCCCATTAAGATAACAGTTTTTTATATAATGAGTAGTGATCATCTTACATATTCATGATTGACTCATCAGGAATGAGCAGGTTTGCTCTATTTATGACCTATAAGACAAAATAGTTTAAGTAAAAATTCCCAACTAGCATCCAATTTCCACTTTACTACTTCTGACAGTGTAAATTTAATTAAGGAAGTTACCATTTGGAACCTGCATTTCTTTATCTGTAAAGTGAGTATAATAGTGTCCCTTCCTCTGAAGACACATGTGTAGATACAAAATACTGGGATCCATGATGGGCACACCTTACCGCCTAGTGCATGTTACGGTGACTCTTTGTACAGCTCTTGCCAGTACCGCCAAGCTAATTAATAAAGTACCTTTCACTGGATCTCAAGGGAAAATGCAGAGAAAGTCCTGGAGAACTAACTTCTCCCACACATGACTTTCCTCTTCACTGCTTGCTTCCAGAGCAGACATGGTGGGTTTTGAAATGGGAGTTAAGGGTGGAGAAATGGCAAGCTCTTCCTCACTGCACAGTACAATGAGTAACTATGTTCCTGTTCTTTAGAATACATAAATTTTTGGTTTTACAAAGGAATAAGGAAGTGGAAAAAAAAATCAAGGGGAGTGTAGGCAAGTAAGGGACATGCAGAACCAACCTGACATCAGAAACTTGAGGGTGTGAGAGCATGCTTCTGGACCTAAACCTAGCCAAGCCTCACATTCCCCAGCTGTGAAGAGAAGGCCCCATTCCCAGGGTCACCAGGAGTACCTGACATAATGTGGGCAATGCGTTTGTAATGTCATATACCAGTGAGCTGTTATGTAAAATGAATGAGAAAGGACATCTAAAAGTGAAGCTCAAATTTTCTTCCTTACCTCACCCAACCCCGTGCTCCCTCCCATCCCGTTCTTTAATGGTCATTTTTGAATGTACCATTCATAACTACAGTCTTTCATAACTACAGTCTCCTAAAAGTCAGTATTTGAATGCTCACTAATAATCATAGCTATACAAAATAATATGAGCATCCTTCATAAATTTTTCATACTTTTAGGTAAAGGATATGCTTAATAGCTAATTTAGAGCCTTTCATATTATGCATATACTTAAGAATAATTCTGTAATTTATGTGGCTATGTCTAAATATGTATACTTAGCTGATAAAGGATAGATGGAAAAGTTTGTTACTATAGACTTGAAAGCAACTATAGGAAAAACAAATATAAAGTACTATAAATTCTCTTAATATAAATATCTTTTTATTTAGTGATTTTACTTTATATTTATATTTAGAAGAAATTAAAATATCTGAGAAGTGAAACAGGCAGGACACATTAATATTGACCTCTAGTAGTTGATTGTAAAACAGTGTTTTTCTACTCTCTCATAGAAGAAGTCTCAGGAGCACAAAAATCAAAGTTTGTGACAAAATATGTCACAGTGTTCCCTTTCTCTTACCACACCTGTGTCACTTTCAGATGACAGGATCAAGCTGACCGATTCCTGACTTTCCTGCTTGCACACCTCTACTGGCAACTTATCTGAACGCTGCTGGGTGCACAGGATGTCAGAGGGGCTGTGTGCAGAATGATCCCACCAGTCTTCAGAGAAGCGGGTGTTCCGCAAGGAGTGGACGCACCTAGCCTGAGCCAAAGGGGGGGAGGGGTGACGGAGAATCAGGAAAACAGGTCAACATTCCATGACTCCCCTGATGATGCGCAAACATTTTAGGCTTCTGAGCCAGCAGTCACCGCCAGCCGTGATCCCTTCTTCTGATTCCAGGCGGTGTAAGGGTGCAGGATTCAACTGCTATGCATTCAGACTATGTTCTTCCACTGCTCGCTGCATTGCTTTTGTAATGCAAATGTGAGGCACAAAGTGTCTCTTTGATAATGTGCAGTCAGGAGACAAAAAAGCATTCATTGAAACAGTAAAACTAATTCATAAAGCTGAAAGACAATAGGAAAGCATTATAGATTTTTTTTGAAGGAAAAAGTATCCTAGATCAATGTAATTGTCACAGTGTAAGCTATTTACAGTCAATGCATAAGGCAAAAATGGCTGCAAGTTTATTTAAAGTGAAAGAAGTTTTATGGGCAAAAAATTAGGTTAAATAAATATAAATGTTTTGTTAGCAAATTTCTGTTTGTCTTCTTAGAGATCAAATATACAGCTGGTAATTTTAATTTTTTGATCTGAAGTATTCATTAGTGACAAAAACTCAGAACTTTTCAAAGGGTACGGAGATTTAATGGTTAAAAGCCATATGGCAGCATTTTTTTTTTCTTTAAAGAAAGTATCTCTCCATCACATACCAGAGTTTAGCTCAAGGTCAGCTTATATTAATGCATTAAACTAAGCTGTGGAGGAGGCATAGGGCTGGAGGAAAAAGGATAAAAGAAGTTCCAAAATTGTTCTTTCAACATATTCTGCCCAGCAAAGAACACTGCCTTGATAAGGCTTATATTGGACAGTTGCCATAATTCCTCTTGTTAGATCAGCTTCTCCAGTACCTATTCCCATACCTTTTAAAGTATAGCATGTAACATTTTGCTTGGAAATTGCTTCCACCCCTACTGCTTTGTTATAGCTGTTTTGCAGTTTCAGTATAGAGGCATTTTGGTGTCACAAGAAATTACTAATCTGAGGCTTGAGAAGGGGCAGTGTAGCCTTCCATTATCTCACCAGAGAGCTCTGTACAGGATTATTTTCAAATTTTCTGCTGCCATTACAATGTGCTGTTAGAGTGGGTGAGGTGGGGAGGGAGGGGATGTTATTGAAACTTGGTTCCCAGGGCAGATAAGATAAAGTTCATCACTGTCTTGGCATCCACATTTGCAGGCAGGGGTGGACATTTTGATGAAAGGAGTCCATTTGGGTGAGGATGTTGTTGAGATAGAAGGCTAGACATTTTCTCTCTGTGTGTATTGTAGAGTTTCTTTCATTTCCCATTGATACTCATCTGAAAAAGTCTGCTTGATTGTTTAAATAAATACATTTTCTTCCAAGGTGTTGTAAACTGATAAATACCAGATAACCAATATCAGTACCTCCTCTCCCATGCCAGCCTCAATCGACAAAATGGGAAGTGTGTTCAGCTAACTTTCTTGAGAAAGCCACCATTTTCTTTCTGTCGCTTTCTGTTCTTTGCAGCCTGTAAAAATGACAGTTCAGGCTTAACTTTTACAGAAGCTATTTTTAGACTCTCCCTCCAAACGTTCTTTAACTATTTCCACAGGACACATACTCTGGGGATCATTTTATGCTTTGATGGAGTTTTTCAGCAATCCCTCTGTGCTGGGTCATTATTTGAGGTCATATGGCAGGTCCAGGAGCACGCGAAGAGAAGCAAACAATCCAGAAGTCAGGGTGTTGATTATCAAAATAATAATCGTTTGGTGGGCCCTTCCCTTTACTGGGCTTCTACTACCCACTACCCACTACCCACAAGCCACTTGTTTTCCTGTTCACCCCAGCATCTCTTCCCCAGTGAAAGCAAACTGATACATGTGTGCAGGTTTAATGCTGAGAGGGAGGGTCAGCCTTCCCCATACATAATCACTGTTTTATGGCTTTCACTCATTCCTGAGGTGTTAATGCAGATCAAATGGGAAACACTCCAGACAGAACCCTTGCAGCTCCTGCTCTGCCTGGCTCTCCCCTCTCAATCGTTAATTCTTATTGTAAGATCTAAAGGTAATTTTGTTTGCTCTCTTAATGCCTTGCAGGTCTCCCAGTGGCCCTTACATATCCTTTCTCAAATTCCCATCTTGATCAATTGTTTGCAAATAATTAAGCTTTTAAGAGATAATGGCGGTAGGCTAATGTACACAACAAAGGCAAGGTCTCCCTCACTGTCTATTGGACTGTGGTCAAATTTACTCTGATATACCAAAGTGATTAAGTTGATTGGTAGACCAGGCAAGTGCAGTAAGTCTTCCCTTCACAAGAACCTACTGATCTTTCTGAAGCTAATGTTCTTGTCATTTAGAGCCATAAAGCAAAAGTAGTCAGGAAAATGGGCAGGAGTGGTCTTAGTTGCAATGGTTTGTAGAGTTTCCCGTTTTCTCCCGAAAATGGCACTTTTCAGGGATCACCCTTTTAGCTCTTACAAAATGACATCTGCTTTTGCCCATTGCGTGGCCTCATCAACCCCGTGGGTGGAACACAACAGGGCTCTGGGTGTTTTTACAGCAGTCTTGCCTGTGGCATGTTGGCTTTTTGTCAAGTCATTTTTTTAAGCCTACAAAGGAATAGCTCATGCTATCCACAAAAACTTATCTAGTAAAGACGCATTGGATTTAAGATATTTAAACATATTGGGTTTCAGATGAAAAGCCTCCTTCTTTGCGAATTTTTGTGGATTAACTACATGAAGTCATGGCTTTCATGTGATTCTAGCCCTTGCAGACTCTTTTTTAGGGAATTGAAAGTTTGTGGGACAGCAAGGCCAAGATCCACGAGCAAAAAAAAAAAAGCCAACGACATTCAACTGACCCACCAAAAACAAGAGTCTAGGAATTTTGCTGATGCCTTTGTTCCCTTCTCAACAATGGCCAAATATCAGGGCATTTAATTTTGCTCAGGATCATTCATTTCTTTATGGATATATTAAAAAAACATATTCTGAACAACTAAGAGTGCTCAGTGGAGACACAGTGCTGGGTTTCCATAGCTTGAGGCTGCCTAGCAATTATGCTGCATGAAATTAGACACAGTTTGTTCCAATTACTTAAAATCAGATCACATGAAAAGTGACAGAGGGGAAAAAAAGATAGGCCTTTCTCATCTTATGATACTTAAATTATGAAATCAGCAATTATATGATATGCTCAAACAACTGAAATTTACACTAAAAATTTGAGGGTCATATTAATGCTTTTTAATAATAGACAATTCAGGTAATTTTAATGATCCAAAGAGAATTTTGCTGACACGATTTGCATAAATAAAATGTGAGCTACATTTGCTTTATGAGAATGTATGTAAAACTTGCTCACAAACAGGCATGCAAAAATACTCTTGGAAACACAGGACAAATAAATTACTGTGACAATTCTCAATTTCTGGAGTAACTAAAGATAAATGGCATAAATATTAATTTTTATTCAGTTCTGGTCATAACATTAAGATACCACTATCAAGACAGGGCAAAGGTGTTATTCAGCTCTGCTAAAGGGAGATTATTAACAATTTTATTTGTTCTATTGAAACCACTGAAAAAGAAGGAAAACTGTAAGCAAATAGTGTTACAGAAAGTGTTGTAGATTGTAAATTGTGTATCTGTCTACGGCCTCAGATGGCAAATAATATCTGTACCTAGTTAAAATTTTCTTATTTCAAAATCCAGTTAATAATTCATATTAATACCATAATAGCAACTAATATGAGTAAACTTTAATTTCATAGTATCTTAGAACCCTGGATGACAAAACTGAGGGTTAGAAGAGTTGTTCTTTATTCAGAGTTTCATAGTCAATGAGTGACAACATAATTTTTACATTCTAGTAGGATCATTTATATTATGTACAATTCTTCAACCAGCCCAGAAAGAGAACTGCTACATATCAAATTATAATTCAATATTATGTTCATAGGATGAGGTTCATTTTGTTTACTGTATAAATACAAACATTTATACGGTAGTAGTAGATATGTCTTAAACCTGAGGAAAGCCGGGCGTGGTGGCTCATGCCTGTAATCTCAGCACTCAGGAGGCAGAGACAGGAGGATTGCTGAGTTCAAGGCTTGCCTGGGCTACATAGTGAGCACAGAGCCAGCCTGAACTACAAAGTGAGACCCTGTCTCAAAAAAAAAAAAAAAAAAAAAAAAAAAAAAAAAAAAAAAAAAAAAAAAAAAAAAAAAAAAAAAAAAAAAAAAAAAAAAAAAAAA
This sequence comes from Thryonomys swinderianus, assembly GCA_004025085.1. Taxonomy (NCBI): domain Eukaryota; kingdom Metazoa; phylum Chordata; class Mammalia; order Rodentia; family Thryonomyidae; genus Thryonomys; species Thryonomys swinderianus. The sequence continues at coordinate 139,795 of PVIC010000261.1, forward strand.
AAAAAAAAAAAAAAAAAAAAAAAAAAAAAAAAAAAAAAAAAAAAAAAAAAAAAAAAAA
>PVIC010000262.1:0-53018 GCA_004025085.1 Thryonomys swinderianus
AAAAGCTAAAGCATTTTAGATTTAAAAAAAAAAGAACACTTTCCTGAGTATTATGATCTCAAGATCCAACTGCTTTCCTCCATGTGACTTAGATTTTTCCCTCTTCATGGCTGAGTAGTACTCCACTGTTCATATATACCACATTCACTCATCCATTCTTTTATGGACATATAGGCAGCTTCTATGATTAACTGTCATGAGTTGTATTGCTATAAATATGGGTATGCATGTATCACTGTAATACGATGACTTCAGCTGTCTGGAGGTTATGAATCACAAGGTTTCCCTAATATGATTGACATGACATATAAATAATTTAAAGAGTAAAATAAAAGAGCCATGTTAGGAATCAGGAAGGTAGACTCTGTAGAGACAGGGGCCTGAGAAAGGAGATGAACCCTCCAGCTAACCACATCACTATGTATCTCAAACATATCCTACCAAAAAATAAATCTAAAAAAATTGCTCCTGATTATTGCTCCACAAGTTCTTCCTATCACTTTACTGGGTAGTAATAGCCTATCCAGAGAATTCCTAGTTCAGAGGGCTTTCTTTCTGCTGTCAGTCTGTGGTACCCTCTGCTCTTGCCAATCCTGTCCCTTCTTGGTTTTTCTAATCAGAGATTTCTCAGTTTCTGACAGAAAATGACACCCTTTCTTGTTTACCAGTACTGTGACATATTTGTATCCTTTTAGTCCTATTAACGGGTTTTGTTATAAAAGGAAAGAAAGATAGGGCCAGAGATTTAGCTCAGTGGTTCCAGCACCTGCCTCACAAGCGCAAGGCCCTGAGTTCGATCCCGGTGACCACATACAATGCTGGGCGTGGTGACTCATGCCCACCAGCAATCAATACCACATACCACAGGGCCGGGCGTGGTGGCTCACGCCTGTCATCCCAGCACTCGGGAGGCAGAGGCAGGAGGACTGCTGAGTTCCAGGCTAGCCTGGGCTCCATAGTGAGCTCAGGGCCAGCCTGAACTACAAAGTGAGACCCTGTCTCAAAAAACAAAAAAAAAAGGAAAGAAAGATTTATGTTTTCAGTCCATCATTCTGGTCCAGTCCCCTGGGACTCCTCATACCTCTCTTCAGCAGTTTCTCAGCCCATTCTTTTGGGATAGAAATACAGCTCGGGCTGAAGTGCTTGCCTAGCAGTTGAAGTCCCTGTGTTCTGTCCCTGGCAGTCATGCACACATACACACACACACACACGCACGCGCGCGCGCGCACGCACACACCAATCAATGCATCTACTCTTCTGTGTTTTCTAGGTATGTATAGTAGTTGCATCATAAGATACTGTTTTGTTATTTCTTCCCAAACTTTCTCATTCGTATTAAGACAAACCAAGTCCTGGGTTCTTTGAGGCTCATGCGGCCAAGTGGCAGAGTCCACCCAGCAACGTGCTGTGTGCACCTGGGAGGACGCCTCACTGGGTTATGCAGTTGCTTCTCCTTCCCAGTCATTGCATAAAATAGGTTAATTAACAGGCTGACTTCAGCCTTACTAAATTTATTATGAATTATATGTTCAGGGATGTTGGTAAAAGGCCAACACTGGCATCTCTTTAACCAGTAATTATTGTGTTTTATTGTTGTGGACCTATAATGCATTAACAAGGCAGGACTCAGCTTTATTAGAATGCACGTGGCTCCTCAGTTCCATGCATATTTATTATGTGAGAGAATGGGATTCTTCTTCTCTAGCCTTCACTAATTTAAAAGAAGATATCCTCAATGAAATGTATTCAAATATTTTGACATTTTGCTTCACCTCACTTACAGAGCAGAAATTGTTTCTGACAGTTATTATATAGTGCTGGAATCCTGCTGCTTCCACTGTTGAAGAACAGGTTGAAAAGACACAGTGCTTGCATTTTGTTCAAAGAGTGATTCCGCGGCTTAGAAATAGCAGCGCTGTCAGCTGTGATTCACTGAGAGTTTAGATAATATCCGCTCTGTAGTACTGCTAACATGGGATTAGTGGGAAGAAAATGAATGAAAGTCGCTACCCTAAGGTTACCCAGAAGGATGAGTATGAGATATAAAGCTGGCATTTGGCCCCTAAAATTTTAGAACTCTTCCTCTTCCTCCTTCGTATCTTCAGACTTCCATTATATCAGGCTTAAATTTCAAACACACCTATTTACACAAGGCACGCAACAGTAAATGTTAAATTGAAACACCGGGGCATTACGGAAGCTTGAACTGTCTAAAGCGATTAGAGGCAACATTTGATGGGCATTTCTTTGATCCTACTGCAGTAAAAGGCAAAAAAAAAAAAAAAAATCACTCTAGGATCATCTAGAAAGGGCCCTAAAATGACAGGCCACAGAACAGCTGCCAAGCCCAGCAAGCCACCCGACGTGATTTCTCGCGAGCGTCTCATCTCTGGCTCACGCAGTGGGCGTCTTCCGAAGGCAACGATAAAATGCTGACTTGTCAGAGGCCTGCCAGCGGCAGTGGCAGTTTGGCACAAACAGATCTTCAGAGTTCCTGAGACAACTGGGGACAAAGAAAGTCCTTCGTGAGTCCTGCTGCCGTTATTTATTGTTTTCCTCCCATTGCATCTCCAGCCCAAAGCTACATGCAGAAGTAGAGAGAGTCGTGACCGGCCACCCGTGCCTTCTGAGGGCCCAGAAGACGCAACTGGTCATGCTGCGCGTGAGGGGCCTAGCTGGCGCCACGGAGCGTGAGGCAAAGCGGACAGGCAGCCCACGTGGCTCATGGGTATGGAACTTAGGCTCGCAGGTTAACACGCGAACCTCTGCGGATGGAGGCACACGGGCACTACACGGGGAGACACACTGGGCACTGGCCGTGCCGGTAGTAGTGTAAACGTGTAGAACTCGGGCTGGTGCAGACGCGCGTCTGCAAGTCTGACGGCGTTTGAGGGTTGACATCCCGCCTGGCTCGGGCCGAGGCTCCCAGGTAAATGAGTCAGCAAAGGACGCAAAGAATGGCGTCAGTAGGAGGAACGGGGCCCTTCAGCAGGTCGGGGCCGCATGCTGGCAGCACCCTTGGGAACCTGCGGGTAACTCTGGCGGCTCAGAGGGGTGACGGGTCCCACTATTCATCAGAACGAGTCCCGGTCAGTTCAACACTAACCAGGGGCCTCTGCCAGGCAGTGAGAAATCATACCCAGGCGGCAACCCGGGAACAGATGAGAAGAGGTTTTGGCTGCTGTGAAAAGATGAAAAGAAATGCATCTAGATTTTTTTTTAAATGTAAAATTTTAAAGGTAAATCAGCCCTCATGGAAGTACAAAAATATGTCTACATCACAGAACCAGCAGATCACACCTAGCATCCTTAGTAATCTGGCTCAGTAGGAAGAGAGCCTCCTGAGGCATCAGAGATACTAAACTGTAAATTATCTGTTCCTTATTTATTTTGATATCTCGTTAATGCTTTACAATAATGCTCATGAGTATGAGTTAAATGTTAGCAAACGAATATCAGATATCAGACTCTTTCATCTCCAGTGTAATCACTATGGAGAATCAGGTGAAAAATATATATCAGAGCAACTTTGAGACCAACGCTAACTGTGACTAGGCTACCTCTGAGGAAGCGTTATTTATGAGGTCAAAAAGTGTTTCGCTGCAGCAAACACAACTCCAAAACTCCAGAATCTGAATCTGTGTGATTCACAAATCTTCCACTGACAATGACAATGTTAATGATAATACTTAAGGGTTCTACAAGCATTAGTTTATTTTTGGGTCACACACATACCCCATTTTATAGCTGAGGAACCTGAGGCAAAATGACTAACTCGAATTAGTTTAAAGCTGGTGCGAGGATCTGAACCATCTCCAGAGTTTATGTTTTTGACTACTGCCTTAGTTACTTTCTTGTTGCTCAGACAAAATACCCAAATCCACAGGTGAAGGGAGGAGACGTTCACTGAGCTCAGACTTCCTAGATACCTCGGTCCGTGACGGCCGTCTCGGTGCTCACTTCGGCGTCACATGGACCACAGTCGGCTGGCTCCGGGCAGGGGATGGCAGGCAGACACCACAGAGGAGGAAGGGAGAAGGCGGCGAAGCAAGCCATGGATCTTCGCAGCTTTCTTCTGTCCCTTTTACGCTGCATTCGGGCGACTGGGATTGGGAGGTGCCGCACCAGTCAGTGCACTGACTGAGTCATCGCCGGCCTTCGTCCTAGCACGGCACGAGCGATCAGTCACAGCCCACCGCCCGCCACCCCCGACTGCACGAGGCGTTGGCAGCACATCTGGGCACGGTCCCTAACACCACATCCTATTCTACCTCTCATACCATCGCCCACACCCTGTCAGCAAAGCAAATCCTTGTAAGAAGGGGAGAAATAAGTTGTCAATAGCATTTTAGTTTGAATTGGTTCCACAAACAGCCAGACACTGAGTTGGGGCCTGAAAAGAAATAAGCAAAAATTTGAAGAAAGGAATGTTTTTAAAATCCTAACTCCAGGACTCTGGCTTATTTGAAAAGAAATAAGCAAAAATTTGAAGAAAGGAATGTTTTTAAAATCCTAACTCCAGGACTCTGGCTTATTTGTGTGGCACTTACTGTGTGGCCCAAACAGTTGTAAGGTACTGACTGGGGATGCAGGGTTCTATATGTCAGCCTCTATCAGGGCAAATAAAATAATCTGCCCTCTTTGCCACATGAGGGTACTACAAGGGGCGCATTATTTATTTAAGTCTTTTAATAAAATCTTAATTACCCAAAGAACTGTATAACGCCCCCCCCCCCGTATTACTGCATCATGAAGACTTAGGGCTCAAACTGAATGAGAGGCTTCTCTACGGGAGCATTCAAAGAATCATTTAATGAAAGGATCTAATAGCCTGTTAACTAGGGAGTGAGGCCGTTTATGGTCTTAAACTTTATTGCAGAAGAATCAGTGCACCAGAAGCTACATTCAAATAGCCATGTATTAAGGAATAATGGAAGGTCTGGGGAGTTACTTTTAGTAAACATCTGACAGAATTTCGAAGCAGTTGTATTTTGTAATTCTTGTTAAATATACCTGAGACCAATTTTTTTCCTCTTGTACTACCCAGAGATATCTGTGAGTGTAAACAGCCTGTGGCTCCCACTTTGATAGGAACAGTTTGCTTAATTTTCTTTTACCAAAATAGGAAAGTTTTAACCACTGTAAATGGGTGCCATGAAAGTTAGTATTTGCACATCTAGATTATTTAGTTTCCTAGGAAAATTGAGTTTTGTCTAGTAGAAATTTCTAAGAATTTGTAGTAAGCAGTCTAAGAAATATTGTAATAACTCTTTTATCAGATGGAAGATGCAAAGTTTCATGTAAAGAAAGTAAGAGTTGGCAGACTGAGTACTGACGATTCATCTTATTGCTATGAATAAAAAGTATCTGAATATATGACTCCACCTAATATATGACTATACATATAACATAGTAAATATTTTATTACATATTAGGCAACACAATTAATATGATGCATATATATGAGTATATACATGTCTACATAGATGTATATTTAATGTTCTACATGTTTATCAGGTATTTATAACAATGAACTAATATTTATGAAAAACCTACTAAGTGCTTGACACTGTATTTTTTTAACTGAATTCTTATTGGTACATTTTATATATAGCTCACAATCACACTCAACATTGGGGACTTTGTATATGATATGTTAATTCTCATTTTTACCCATACCCCTACCCACCTCACAACTTCTCACCCCCTATATACATGTGCTTTCTTTTTCTTTTTAAATCCTATTTATGCTTTCCCCTCGTTACTCCCCCTATCACTTTCCCTCTGAATAGTTCCTATTTCACAAAATCTCTCACACATTCTAGAACTCATTTACATCTACATGTTCTCATACCAGGAAAGATATGGCATTTACATATCTGTGACCTATTTATTTCACTTATTGGTGTGTCCTCAAGGATTGACACTGTACTTTAAAAACCCCAATGATAGAACCCATAACCATGTATCGTTCACTGTTACCATTCCTGTTTCACAGATAAAGAAGGCAAGTGCAGGTTCAGTGACTTGCTCAGAGCCATCCAGCAAGTATCGGAGCAGGGCTCTGAAACAGGCAGCTCCCTGTCAGGGACAGGACTGGGGCACCGTACCCTTAGGAGCTGGGCTCCCCTAATCCATCAGCTTTCAAACAGTGGTGCAAAGTTCCAGATCTGGTTTAGTTGTGTTTCTCTTTGCACATGAAGATCTGGAGTAAGTGTTTGTGCCTTTGCCCATTTCACTCCAATGAAGACTTATTTTATGACAGAAAATATCTTCATTCAAAACTACTGTAAACTCTGTCCATATCCCATGCCTGGCAAAATACTTCAAGTTGAGGGCTTTCTCAGGTTAACACTAACCTCTCTTGCTCTATCACAGGCATTAACCTTTTCTCATACCTGGAAATAATTTTGAAAAACAAGCACTGATCACTTAATTACCACATAGGGTAATTATTATTTTCTAGCCAGTTAAATAGACTATTGTCCTCTAATCAAGTGTTAGATCATTTAAATCTAGTTTATTCAAGATTTTCCAAGGTTTTTAATTCTGCTTGCCAAATTAATTCAAAGTTCCACTATAAATAGCCTCATAATTAAAATTTTAAAAGCTTTTTGTGAATCAATTATATACTATCCTTCATAATTTTACCTTTACTTACATATTTGGACAGGAACATTAAATTGTTTAAAACCATCCCTGATGTAATCACATTCCATTCAAAGTTGATTATCATGATTAATATTATCAATATTTACTTAAAGCACATTTCCAGGACTTATTTTGCCTCAAGTCATGAACTTTTATTTAGATAATCCATTGAAATAAACACATTTTGTGAAACATACAATTACTTATTTTGGAAGTTCAGTGTTAGAAATCTTAGTTTTCTCTTAATGCTGAATTAAGCAAAACATAGGTCAAATTCCACATTTAGTACAGTTATACCAGGTTTCTTGGGATTATATCTTTTTTCTTTTTTTCCACACTCTTCTGACTCCACAGACTTAAACAATTTCTATTAAGCAGTAAATTATTTCAAATCTTAGGCCCTGAAGGTTATTATATTTGATGTGTATTCTCAAAGATTCAGAGTCATCATGATCTCCCTGTTAGTTCAGTCAGAAGCAGATAATGAAAGGAATAACAGCTAAACTCAGATCACAGTCACCCGTTTGGCCCACAGAACCACTGAGCAGTCATTTTCCAGTCTTCAGGTATATATTTAAATCTATATTAGTGGTAGTTGAAGCAACCCTACACATCGAATCTTTGGTTCTTGAGATAGGAGCTATTATAATGAAGATAGCTATATGAAGGAATCCGGATCAGCACAAACCTAGTCAAGCCAAAAAAAAGTCATTTTAGGAAGGATAAGATATTAGTGTCAATATTAAAGAACTAAAGCATGCAGGATGCAGGCCTAATGGTTATCATTTTGTATCACTTATTTCACTGGTTGGCCCAATGGAGGAACCAAATGCATCCTGCAGAATGACTATACACTACTGCTAGTTTAAAGAAGTAGTTTCCCTGACTTTATCTACTGACCTTCCCTACCTTATCTTATAGTGGGTCTATGGCTAACGCCAAGGAGTACAGTCTCAGATGTACAGTATACTGGCACTGGTCTGACACATGTCTTTATTTCTCATTGTAGTTAGAAAGGAAGAGCAGAAGCAATTCATATTTACTCAGACAACCATATTCTTGATCAGTCCAGCTTAGGCTGTGTTATTCCTCCTATAATCTGATGTAATGCTGTCTGAAGAGGTCTGAGCTGCCTGCACATTCCATGGTATACAACATGACCCACTACATCAACGGCATCATGCTGATAGGATGAGAGGGAAAAGGTGGGAGATAATCTGAAACTTGGTGGATTGCCTGCACTTTATTGAATAAATGCTAACAGAAAATTTTTAAGAGAAATGAATTTTCCAGGGTTCACTTGAACAAAGAACAACTCAAGAACTGGGCAACACTAGAAAGAGCTTCCACAAGAGAACCAATGAAGGTCCCAACAGCATCGCTGTGGCATCCCAGGCAGTGAATTATTGTAGGCTGATAGAACAGTAAGGCAAGAAAAAACACTTGACTGGTTACAGTATGAAGACTACCTAGGGGTTGGCTGGTGGTTTGTTATTGGTAAAGACTCTAGTTTCACTTTACTGTTTACATTGATGCTTTGGTTTGATTATGTAGAAACTTAAAGTGCTACAATAACTGCTGACTACCGGCCTCATACATCCAAAGAACTTTTTAAATATGACAAATAAACTTTAGGAAGATGCAAGGAAGTGGAAGTCCCACTACCGTGAAGTTTGGGGAGGTTCAGAAATATGCCATCAAATCACCAACAAAAGAAAAGCTAAATTGCTGAGGTTTTGCATTGCCTCCCTCAAACAGGAAATACAGGATCTCAGTGGGATTTTCTGAATTCTGGAAGCAACACATTGCACAATTAAGAAGACAGCTCTTGCCTGGTCTTAGTAAAAAGAGAATGTTTAAAAGGGTAAACAAATTGTATGTCTAATCTCCGAACTATAAACTGGGCTTTATCATTCTTTCAGACCCAAAAAGTTGTATGTTTCGAAGGGACCAGCAGGCGTCCATCATGAAGGGAAGTGAGACATCCAGAATCGGAGCCCGAGTAAAGAATGGAGTAAACTCCAAGAGCAAGTAGTTCGGGCCTACATGTCAGCCGCCAGCGGTCCCTTGCCTCACACATACAGCCATATGAGCGTTCCCGTGTGACCAGATGCAGGAGGAGAAGGCCCAAACTTGCTCATGTAGGAGTTGACTTGGTATGTGAAAGCATGTAGAGATGCCTACCAATGCATTTCAGAGGCACTTTGAAAGAAAACTGAGCGGGAAAACTCTTCACATTAGAGATGTTTCTTCTAATGTCCTTAGGCCATTGATAAGAATGATAAAGCCCAGCTTATAGTTTGGAGATTAGACATACAATTTGTTTACCCTGTTAAACATTCTGTTTGTACTAAGACCGGGCAAGAGCTGTCTTCTTAATTGTGCAATGTGTTGCTTCTGGAATTCGTTGTGTGTGAAAGGAGAAAAGGCACCACATGAGGACAGAAAGAGAGTCCCTAGCCACTACCTAGTATCTGGTTGTGCAGTCAGAGGCCTAAAAGAAAAAGGACTTGTAGTTTATAAATAAAAAAGATCTGGGTAGAAGTATATATTTGGAGTATAGACATGTAGTGTGAACATTTTTGCATAACAGGTTCATGCAACTATCCCCTTCATAAGAGGCAATGATGAACAAAGCAGATAAAGTGAGCCTATTTGGTCATCAACAAAGAGAACCCCAAACCGGCGTGGTGTTCATAGAGATAGACTGGACTTAGGGAGACAGCGGCTATATGGCCACTGGAACATGCCAACGTGATAGCTGAGCACGGGGGTAAGTTCTGGAACGGACAGAGTACAAGGGTTAGGATGAGTACAATTGTGCCCAAGACCAGCTAGAGCGGCAAAGTCTGTAGTTTATGCTGCTAATCTTTCATTTCTAATTTCCCCCTCAGGAAATGTCCTCTTAGACCATGAAGGAGCTACTCCCAGAACCTGTACAGAGACGCACATCTGTGTAGCACAGAAGGTCTCCTGTGCAGTTCACATCCCTGGTAACGGGATGTGTTGTGAACTTACGGCCTCCGCTCCTGCCTTTCCGGACCCACCAGTATTCACAGAGAGGCTAGACTTTCTATAGGCAGCACTCGGCTTAGCAGCTGGGCACAGAGAGGGCACCAAAGTGGGCCGGTTCCAGCAAACGCACTGTCAGCCTCTCCTTTAACTCGAAAGACTCCGCATCAGCTCCCCGACAGTTCCAAGAAGCCTTTTGTCACATCCCTGACCGCACCAAATTTTCTCTAAATGTTTGTAGATTACCACATCTACTTCTATTTTCCACTCCTTTTTATATAATTTTGTATTTCTTAATATAAAGTACTAGATTAAATTCTCTCTCCTATTTTACTATGAGCTTGGTATGGGCACGTATCACCTCTGTTCGGAGTTACACCCTCAGTGATGAAGAAATGCCTGACACATAAGAAGTGCCCAATAAATATTTATTGAGTGAATATGCTGCTATCACCACCTTTTGAAAAAGTTCATCCATTATACTAGAACATGAAGTATGAATTAAAACTGTTGGTGAGTAAATGAGCTCATTAGGCAAACGCTAATGATGTCAAACTCAGAATGCACCTATGTGTGTATGTGTATTTGTATGTACGTAGATATACAGTTGAAACTGAGTTTTATATGGCAAAGAATGTAAGCTGCTCAGCAGTGAGAAAGAGTCTTCTTGGACATGTACTTGAATATTCATTGAAACCAGAAACTACAAAGATCTCCAGGGATATAATTTCAAACTATGATAAGAGCAGTTATGCGGTAATTCATTGAGCGACTCTACCAAAATGAAATGCTGACAAAAAGAAGAAAGATCAAAGAATGCTTTCAAGGACAGAGCAGGGAATCGGGCATTGCAAAAGGCAGGTGTGATGTGTTTGGCAGAAAGGCTTAGTGAGAGGGAGAAACAGCAGAAAGAATGAACTGCTGGAGAAAGCAGAAAGTTCAAAATGTCATGTTATCTGTCTTCAACATAGATCAAAACTACCCCAACATTACAACCTGCTGACTTTGGGAAATAAAATAGAGGTGGAAGGTGGCAGACTAATTCCAAATAGACTAATCACTGTGTTGGAATACCCCAGGAAACTCAAAAGGACAGCAGGAACTAGTTAAAATTTACTAACACCCAAAGTGGGCAATTCACCCACAAAAACAAAAATTAAAAGTTTCAGTGACAATTTGGGCACACTTGGGCCAAGAACGTCTACAGAGATCTCCAAATATAGAGTCTATTTGTTTTGTCAGAGCCCGTGAAATAGTCTGTGTAATTTGGTGGTGGGTGACATTCTCAACACAGGCCTAGAAAAATGATTTGTGTCCCGGTTTCTTTGGGTCGAAGATATAAACCCCAATTGCATTAGGTCTGTCAACAAGTGTGAATTACCTTAGCTGCCCTGTGTGAGACGCCACGCCAGGGGCCGGAAACGCCAAGGTGCACTGAGCCACGGACTCACCCTGACTGCACGCAACTCACATCCCTAGGAAAACACACTAGGTAAGCATACTGTAAACAAATGTAAAGTTGCTGCTATTGGTGAACTGCCAGGGAGAGGCACAGTGCAGCAGGGACCTGACAGTAAGCTTGCAGCCTGCGTGAGCGACGCTTTCCCGGTAAATTGGAATTGGGCTGAGAACTGGAGAACAAGAGGGAAAGAGAAGCTCAACTAGAGCAAAAAGACAGAGGGTGTGAGCATTTCGCTCCAAGTACGCTATCGTTTAGATCTAAAGTTAGTATATGTTGGAAGTGTTTGACCACTCGGCAGTATATCCTGAGGGTTACTCAGGCAGTGCCTTCGTTTATGCACTGACCACGCCAAGCACTGTTGGGACAAGTCAATGCAACCAGCTGATTCTTTTTTTTTTCTTTTCTTTTCTTTTTTTGAGACAGGGTCTCGCTTTGTAGTTCAGGCTGGCCCTCAGCTCACTATGCAGCCCAGGCAAGCCTGGAACTCAGCAATCCTCCTGCCTCTGCCTCCCGAGTGCTGGGATAACAGGCGTGAGCCACCACGCCCAGCACTGTAGCATATGGCACTGATTCCTGGTGGATGTGAGTCACCACGCCCAGTACAGTTATATGTGCTTACCAGGGATCGAACCGGGGATCTTGCACTTACTAGGCAAGCACTGGAACCACCGAGCTAAATCTCTGGCCCATGCTCAAATTCTTATTGCAGCATCCCATATTTTCCTTCCTTTATCGATGTGTTTTATTAACCTGACTATAGTCAGAGATATGCCAGTGGTTTTGTGAGTGTGCTTCTTTCACCAGGCAACAGTTGAAGATACCAACCAAGTTTCTCAGTTGTTCAAACCTCTACTTCTCCTAGGTAAGAGCGATGGGAATAGAGGGGAGCAGAAGACAGGAAAGAAGTGTAGCACAGAGCAGGGTCTATAAACAGGGTGGATCCCCTTGATGTTTCTATTTCCAGAGAGACCAACTTCAGGGCTGTTGTCATACATATTGTCATACAGATAGCAGAATTCCCACCAGCCTTTTTCCTACCAGAAATGTAAAGAGAATTGTGCTGGGATCAACTACAACGTCACAAGTTCTTACGAACTCTTTCTTGTTAAGTAGAAGGCTCGTGAGATTACTCACTCCCATGTCTCATAGCTTTCAGGAAAAATATGAAGGACAAAGGTGACAAAACTCAGGGTTAGAGGGTTTGTGTTCTAAATAAAATAAATCATAGGGAACAGTCATCAATATTGTTGATATAATTGGAATAAAAATAAGAAATGTAATCATTGTAATTTCCTGTTTTTGACTCCAAAGCACAGAATTTCTTTAAGGCAATGCCTAGCCTGCATTGCAAAAGCAAACCAAGTAAGCAGCTTTTGGTAGAGTCTTATTTACCGTATCTGTGACTTTCTAGCACAAAATTTGCATTAAAATACCAAAAATAAAAGCACCCCAAAAGCATCACTGTACTGTGAACTTTAGTGGTTGTTTAGGCCTGTGTTGCTGCTAATATATTTTAAAATACTTGTGAAAATTCTACAATTCACACATATTTATACTTCCACGTAAAGATCCACAATAGTGTTAATGATGATTACTGACAGATGATACTGATCTGATAGAGGTCTCTGGGTGTGGGGGAAGAATATACTATCATGTGTGGAATCCAAAAAGAGAAAGACAATGCTTATATGCAAGACACAGGAATGACGCAGTGGGTCCAAAGTGCCCAGGAAGAGTCAAGTAGAGGGTCAGGGCTTAGGGTGGTGAAAGGAATTAGCTCGAATAACGAGAGTCTACAAGGGGTATTATAGAAAGTCCAAACAGCACAATCCAGAAAGGAAAGCAGAAGTCACAGCAAGCACAGAGGACGCGTGGAAGTAAATCCCAAACTGGTGCAGCCACAATCAAACCACAGCCAGAGTCACTGGTGCGGGGGCCGTGTGGAAGGGCAGCGTCTACCTCACCGCGGTGAAGCCACCGCATTAGCTCCCCCGTGGGATTCTCTACATTCAATCCCCAACCCTTCACTTCACAAGTGGAGCAGACGATATTTGATTGAACAATTTATTTGCTATCTTTCATCAGAAATCTTGTTCTTCATGCTTCCCTTGCTTTTAAATGGCAGATGTAGCAGAATGCATGCTTGCAAATGGTCATTAGTTAAAATAATTGTTATTCTCTGTGAGTGTTAGAGGATGTAACGAAGATTCAGTGTTTGTGCAAAGGATAATACAGGATTGTGTAGTTACGATCAGGGAAGAAGAGCAAATTTGGGAACAGGGATATTGGTGCTCAGAATTTGGGCTCAAAAGTAAACCTCACCTCTGGTTCTCAAGGTGATGGTGATTGGATAAAGGAGCCCAGTAATTCAGGACATGGGAGGCAAAACTCTAGATTCTTCTTTTCCTCCCAATCCTGTTTTCATCACAACAACCACACAAGTGGCTTTTACATTAAACTACAGCTGAGAACGGGAGATTGACAGAATTTTCACTTTTCATCTGGATGATTCAACATCATGTAGAAACAGCCGCTGTAGGCCTCCTAAGGAGGGAGAGGGTGGGAAGCAACTTGCTTGAAAGACTGATTTAAAAAAAAAAGTTTAGAAGCCACTAGGTGTTTGGTACTTATTTTCAAGGCTATAAATCCCACAGCAGGTGTACCCAGGCAATCAGGATAGGCAAGAAGTCTGATAAATTCAACGGTGATACTTAGGGCCACAGAAACCCTGGGATGCTATAAATAGTCATTAGGGGGGAGATGGTCTGAACACTGAGGGAGAAATCCACCAATGGAGCAGAAATGTAAATGAGGAAGTGCTACTAGGAAATTGTGTTTTCATATTAAGAATGAAGGGAGAAAAAAATGGAAAAAGTAAAACTAGATGTTTTTTCCAGTGGCTGGTCAGAGTTTGAGTCATTTCAAAAGGCGGGGGTGGGGGGGGGAGGGAGGGAGGCCGGTGCTCACAGAGCCTGGAAGTTTGTCTGGAGGCCGCAGCTGCCTGTGCAGCCAAAGAGCTCAGGCCGCCCGACTCCAGCTGACAGGAGGTGTGTTTTCCTTTGGGAGAGAGAACAAAACTTACTGATAAACACTGTTTACCTCACCCATATCCTCTGTGCACGTTGGGAGGACCAGTGCGTATTTGCTAAGTCTTTCTGCAGGGGTGTGAACGTCTTTGCGGCAAAGGCACCATGCATATGTAAAGCTGCTGCAATCATTTTCAAAATCTACTTCTTCCTTGTTTCGGCTCCCAACAAAGCATACATTTTAATCGCAAAAGTGCTTTTGTTTATCGCATGGCATCTTACAAACTTCAGGGAGCAACAGAAATAGATTTCACTGTATTATATTTAACGGTGTAGTAACAGAAATAGATTTCACTGTATTATATTTAACGGTGTAGTAACAGAAATAGATTTCATTGTATTCCACCTACCAGTGTGGCTCTCAGGTTCCTTTGTTTGTAGTTACACTCTCATTCATCTTTTCCATGAGCAATACTTTTATTAGTGCAGCAGGTCACCTTGAAATGTTAAGTTTCCACTATAAATTTTGTTTAAAAAACCTCCACAGAAGTCACATTTTTAAAAGATCCCTCTTTTCTCTTTCCTTCTCTCACTCTTTTGTCTGACTCTCCCTCTCCTGTTCTCTAATTTTGCACATGGATTTATAAAGCAATTATTGTTGCAAATATCTAGCAATACAGACTCAGAGTGCTGAAGGAGTTAGTAATGATAGTTATATCGCTTAATATGTTCCCGCCCGATCCATATAGACCCTATTTCAGAAAATGCGTCCAAAGACCCAGAATATAATTGATTTATTTCCTCAGTCAGGAAAGGATGGTCACTTATTAGCAACTGAAAAATGAGGTTCGCTACCAAATAATGTGTCATTAAGCCCTACAAGGGTGATCAGACTGAAAGAGAAAAAGGACTTGGAGTTCTGAAAATAAATAGAGGCTAAACAATCTGGTGAAAGCAGCCTCTTTGAAAGCGAATCACCTAGATTCAAATCTTGGCTCAATTGCTTATCAGCTGTGTGGCTTGAACATTATCTTCTATGCCTAAATTGCTTCTTCCGTAAAATGGTGATATTGGAAGTACTTACCTCCGTGATTACTGTGGGACTTTTTAAAGTTTGTGTATAAAAGCCCCAGCACACAGTACAAAGTATAGGAACACTGCACTGTAGGAATACTTGGTTACCCCTTCTGAGGAGGCTTAATGCAGGGTCTCCTCACCAGGCCTTTCCCGTCTATCAGCGTGAGTGGCCACCAGGTCCTCTCCGCTCTCCTTCCCGATGTCCTCACGTCTGGGCTTCCCTGGCCATCCTGTGGCCAGGTCTGACTGCAGATTCCCTTCACTTCACTGAAAAAATTTCCTGAACCTGCTCTCGTTAACCTTAAGATCCACCCGCCCAGCACACTGACTCCAGCTCTGCTTTTTTTATAATTATGTTTCCTATGTCTTAAAAAATGTCTTTTCACCCTCCACAGGATGGAGTTGAAATATTTTAGTCTGGCACTCCGGGTCCCTCACATTCTGGCCTTAGTCTACCAGACAACATCATTTCCCACTCTTCACCAGAACTGAGGCTTTGCCAAGTCAAACTGATCTGTCAGCAGCAATGGCACGCTGCCACGTTCCTAAATCTGAAGTGCGTACATGGATTCATAGAAACTTCTCTGAGGCTTTTTGCCATCAGAGTAAAGGGAAAGTCAGACAAAAATCTAAATCATCCCTGTGCCAACACCCCTCCTCTCTTCATGCAAATACCCTGAAAGAGAGGCGAAATTACACATCGCTGATGGGAATGCTATGAGAGCACAGACCAGTTAGATCCATCCACATTTGGGAGCTTTCCAGACCTTTCTAAATAAGAGTCTCAGCAAGTGTTGGGCCTCTGTGATCAGAGGTAGGGCAGGGTGCACAAGGGATAAAGGTGAGGGAGGCTGCCAGTCTCGCGGGGGCAAGGCCAGCCCCAGTGAGGGCAGGAGCAAGAGACAGAGGACTGGGCCGAAGGGTTAGCTCAGTGGTTCCGGCGCCTGCCTCGCAAGCATAAGGACCTGAGTTCGATCCCCGGTTACCACATATAATGCTGGGCATGGTGGCTCACGCCTGTAATCCCAGCACTCAGGAGGCAGAGACAAGAGGACTGCTGCAGGCAATTCGTTGCTCTGATTACGACCATCATACCCCAGTGTTCTCCAAAGTGTGGCTGAAAGGATTATTTTATCTTGTTCATAATCCTGTACATCAGCAAAGCAAAGGCTTCACTGGGCAATTCTTTTTAGGGCTAGAAATACATATTTTGGAGTCATAAAGTTTGCAGTTAAAATAATAGGGGAGTGTATTTTTCCAAGGGAAATGTGAGGAAAGAAGAAGATAGCCAAAAGCAGAGCCTCAGGCGCATCAGCCCTTAAGGGGGAGGTCAAAGATCTGGCCAACTTCTACTTTAGACATGTCCGTTATGTGTAAATGACCACTTTGAGGAATTTCTGTGGCCACAGAGCAAAACAGGTGGCTGAGAACTCCACTTTCCTTCTTAATTCCCGCTTGAGGTTCCTGTCAGGACTATAATCAGAAATTGGCTGGACTTGCAGTCGTCCGGAAACTCACTTGTACTGAATATCAATGATATTTTCTCTGAGAAGTATTTTGGTATATACTCCAGATTAGCCTACAGTTTGCAACCCTCCTGTATCAGACTCCCGAATGCTGGATTCCCTAAATGTGGGGCACCATGGCTGCCCTCAAGAGACATTTCTAAAGTGAACTGAATAAGAAGAAATATTGACATCATGCACAGGTATTGTTGGAATAGAGTTTCCTGCAAAAACAAACAGCTTTACAATCTTAATAGCTTAAACTATGAAGTTTTATTTCTTGCTCAAATCACAGATCTACCACAGAACTGGAGACAATCAGGAGCTCAATTCACATCATTATCATTCTCTGTGATCCAGGCCAGTGGAGCAATCACTTTACAAATATCTCTGGCCACCTGGAAGAAGGGGGAAAAAGACTATACCAGTGCACAATCTGAATTTTGAATCTTCTCTGTGGAGGTGGTACAAGTTATTTCTGCTGGGTTTTTCTTTGTTTCTTTGGTGTGTATTAGTAATACAGAATAATGAAGTTCATTTTGATATAGTGGGACATGCATATTTTGATTAAAAATATGGAACACTTCATGACTTTGCACGTCACCTTTGTGCAGGTACCATGCTAATCTTCTCTGTATTGTTCCAGTTTTAGCACATGTGCTGCTGAATGGCTAAAACCACAATATAACCATACTCGAGCTCAGGGGCAAGTGCGGCGGGAGCACATCACTGTATATCCAAAATGAAGCAGAGTCAATAAAGAAAACAGATAATGACCAAGCTGATAGACATGTACAGCAAAGATGTTTGCTTTTGATTGAGAAGTTAGGGAAAGTCCACTGCAGGCAACAAGGAAAGGTAATGTTCTTGTTACGCATACGGAGTAGGGAGGACTTCAGAGAATGGAAATGGACAGAAAAGAAGAAAGAGAAAAAGGATGGAGGTAAGAAAGCACTCAGCAATTTTACAGGAGAGTCCCACTTAATTTGAGTGCAAGCTGCTGGTCCGTTCTCTTACCATAAAATAAAAAAAAAACTTTGCCGGGCGTGGTGGCTCATGCCTGTCATCCCAGCACTTGGGAGGCAGAGGCAGGAGGATGGCTGAGTTCCAGGCTTGCCTGGGCTCCATAGTGAGCTCAGGGTCAGCCTGAACTACAAAGCAAGACCCTGTCTCAAAAAAAAAAAAAAAAAAAAAAAAAAAACTTTATGCTGCATAAAAGATGAATTTTCTTACCCCGAACCAGTAAGAGTGATAAGCTTGAGAGGAAATGATATGCTAAATTACAGAATGGATAATGAGGTTCTGTGATCGGCCACAAAACTAGGTTCACAAAGTAAATGAAAGAATAAGCCCTGAGGACGAGATTTAAGAAATAACTTCTTGTTTAAGGCCCAGAGACAGAATGCATTCAGTTAGAATTAGAAGATCATAATGGAAGAGAGTGCCTCACAAGAGGAGACACGCATCTTTTCAGGTAAGTTCCCAGTCCCTCTCATGAATAAAAGAATAGGTTGTATGGCCTTGGCTTCAGATATCACTGTGATGGAAGCATCTTGTTCCTGAGGTCGGAAAAATTAATAATGTGGAAAACACCTTCCTTTGTTATGATCATCATACAATGGGAAACTAATAGCTTTATTGCTATTCTAAAATCCAGTTTTTATTTAAAGCAATAAATGATTAACTAGCAAACTCCATTTAATATCTTCCTGACTATAAGCATCAAGATGGTATTTAGTAAAAGTTACTGAATTGAGTTTTTCATAGTAAGGCATAAAAAATTATAGGGAATTATGCCATTCAAGTTATTCATCCTTTTCCTTAAAGGCAAATATTTTGCTTAAATAAGATTTTTTTCTGGGAGCTGGGGATTTAGCTCAGTGGTTCTAGCGTCTGCTTCACAAGCACAAGGTCCCAAGTTTGATCCCCAGTACCACAATGCCAGGCATGGTGACTCATGTCCACCAGCAATCAGTAAGTACCACACACAACAAGGCCGGGCATGGTAGCTCACGCCTGTATCCCAGCACTTGGGAGGCAGAGGCAGGAGGATTGCTGTCAGTTTGAGGCAGCCCTGGGCTACATAGTGAGCTCAGGGCCAGCCTGAACTACAAAGCAAGACGCTGTCTCAGGAAAAAAAAAAAAAAAAGGTATAATTTTTTCTGCTCTCATCAAAGCTTGTAAGCATGTAATACATATGGTCTAAATATTTAGGCAGTAAAATTTAAACTTCTTTAAGAATGTATTCTGCGCTTGGTCTCCCTTCTTTTCTTGCCTTTGCACAGTTCTCACTGAATTCTCACTCTGGTGACTGAGGGAAAATTTTAGTCAGAACTTGCACAGCCTGCTGGAAATTCATTCAGGAGCATTCCAGAAACCGCCTGCTTCTGGGTTCTGTGGGCCCAGCACATTCCCTAGTCACACCCTCCCTAGAACTAAGAGAAAAAGGAGAAAAACACAGAGGAGGACAGTTCTTTAGTGTTGGCTACTTTGTAGTCCTAGTAGTCTCCCCAGACTAGAATCCTTCTGTGCTACATACCTGTGCTCCTTCTGAAGATCCTAGACTCTCACCCATGGGGGTCTCAGATCCACCTGACAGTGAAACTTCCTGCCGCTCCTGCCCACAGCAAGGCCAGGACAGACAGAGTTTACTTTCGAGACATGTTTACGACTTTTGGTGATTGCACCATGGTATTTATGTTCCTGATGCCTGGAGAGACCCCCCTCCTGAGGAGGCTGCACTGTGGGCGCATGAGTGGAAGGTGAGGTGTGGAGAACAAGAAGACAGAGGGTGGAGGGAGGACCACTCTGGAGGCACCTCAGGAGAAAAGGGTGTTAGGCCAGCAGGCTGTGCCATTATTTCTATGTGAGTCACAGGTTTTATGGTGTACAACAGAGGAAAATATTTATTGCTCTTTAAAAGCAGTGGACATTTAGAAAGGCCCTCCATTTTTTAAGGAGCTGACATAGGTGTCTAAATTGAGCCAGGGAATGACAAAGGGGAAATATCTGTGTCCTCGCGAGGCCCACCTGAATGGGGGTTCTCGGTAGCACTAGCCTCTCTGTGCTGGGTGAAGAG
The DNA here is from genome assembly GCA_004025085.1 of Thryonomys swinderianus. NCBI lineage: Eukaryota > Metazoa > Chordata > Mammalia > Rodentia > Thryonomyidae > Thryonomys > Thryonomys swinderianus. The sequence continues at coordinate 19,813 of PVIC010000262.1, forward strand.
GGGTGTCTATGTGTGTTTGTGTGAGCACGTGTGCATGGGCGTCTCAGTAGTGCGGACTATGTACTCTGGATTATGTAGCTGAGTGTGAGCGTGCCATAGTGTACCATAGCTGGGGAAGACAAGGCTTTAATGCAGAAGTTTTAGCATATAAATCATAATGAAGAATCATGAACTTATTTGGCATTTCATCAAACTATATTTGATTAATACAAACATTCCCTCAGTGGCTCCAGTGCCAACATAGGGGCCTTGTGTCGCAGACTCAAAGGTGAGAGGTCACCACGCCCGGGACGAGGACGCACCAAGGCGATGACTTCCTGAAGAGATTTATGGAGGGTCATTATCCGTTAGCATCCAGTGGTGTGGGGAGCCTTTCCACCAAGCTCGGTGGGCACGCTGTGTGCACTGGGGTCCGTGAGAGCTACACCTGGTGCTCCCAAGGACATGGGGGCGGGTGAGCGGCCCCGAGGCCACCCTGCACCACAAGAGCCGCTGTGTCTTCACATCAGAAGGAGGCCCTGAAGGAGCAGGATGATCTTCCTTTCTAGTCTCCAGTAGGAGGGTAGAGACGACCTGCTGCTGCCCCGTGCCCAGAGAAGGTCATTCGCTCTCTAACCATGGAAGGGAGCGTCAGGGCAAGGTCCACGGGTGAGACACCGCAGGGCCGAGGAAACACCTTAGCCTTCACCTTGTCTCCCTCCCGTAGTGTTGACCTTGTGGGGATGAAGAGCAACTGGCAAGCATGAAAGGAGGTTAGTCAACTATAGGTCTTAGTCATGTGATGAGGAGGCCCAGGAAAGAAACATTACCTTCAAAGCCTTCAAAAGAGGGTTAAAACCTCTTTTGAAAACAGTTGGGTGATAAATTGTGATTTCATTTATTTCTTTTTGACACAATAAAGTGTGTGTGTGTGTGTGTGTGTGTGTGTGTTTGCTGGGAACTGAACCTACACACTAGCCAAGAACTCTCCCACTGAGCCACACTCCAACTCAGAAATTCTAATTTTAGGGTTGATTTTGTTTTTAACTTAAAATGATGAACTAATCACCTTAAATCAACTTTGAATAACTTCAAACCCTTAAGTGGACCCTCAGCTTATTTATCAATATGTTAACTAAGAGCAGGAATAAAAATGATGAACTCTGCCATCCATGGAAGAGAAAAAATTCTGCACATGGCCTAAATTTGAGGAGCAATAAAATATAATGTAGCAATTTTTTGTATCCAGTGCTCTCACATTCAACATAGTGGTTATATTTATTATCATTTCTCTGACATCACCGTGCCTAGTACATAGGAGTGAAAACTGCCACCATTTTTTCCCTATAATTTGAAATGCTAGAATTTTCTAGAAATGAAGTCTCAATCTATCAATCTTGGTTCCTGAAACTTTTGTAAGTAATGATGAAATAGTGTATTTCGGAAATCTTGCTTTCTCATCTTTGACCAATAACCAATTCTTTCTCATCCAAAACAGGTCATAAAGGCTTAGAGTTTTAAACCATGATAGGATTATATTTCAAAAGAGAACCGTGTTCTGGTCTATCCATGTAAATTTTTAGCTACTTTTTTCTATTATAGCTGTTAGCTGCAATTCTTTTGTATGTCCAACTAGAAACTTCCGTGGATAACCAAGTTCTCCGGTAAAAGGAACACTGTAGAAGCTTGAAGTGGTAAGGGTGGAAATGTGGGCTATTGTTCTCCCAGAGCGAAAGAGCAGAGGGGGTGGTGCCCTTGAAAATGATGTGGTACCTATATTATAGTAGGTTGCACCATCCTAAAGGGCAATGGGATCTCTGACTGTCAACGTGAGCGTTCAAAACGGCTTTTTTACTAACAACCAAAAAACTGATTAAATATAATTCTTTATCTTCAAAGTGGTCCTTTTGAAAAATGGTGATATTTCTACAAAAGATGACAATCTGCCAACACAGAATAACTTGTGAATGCAAATATTGCTCACTTCATTGTTCCTGATTTCCTTCAGAAGCTACATAATCTTACTTTCTAAAAAATGTAGGCTGCAGAGTTAATCGAATTCAAAAGAACTACCTTTCAATCTGAAAAGTTATAAAGATGTTAGTTCTCTAAGTCTTTAAGGAAATCCAATTACAGGTCTTTTTATTATGATTATTATTCAAGCAAAGACCAAAAGAGGAGCTTTTCTCTTCCCCGTGTCATTTGCTCAGCAGGAACTCACCCTGACGTGGAAACTGATTTCCCTGCTTCTCATTAGGAGATGATCAGATACCCAAACTCAGACACCAAGCACCACACGTGGTTCTGTACACCTCAGATGTGCTCTTTGCTTTTCACTCTAGTTGATCTGTGGGACTTCAGGGTGAGGATGGATGAGGGGCAGTAAGGACCTGGGACACAGGATCTCAGAAGGCACTCACTCTCAGGGCTTGAACATGCTGGGTGACAGGGAAAGGCTTTACACACTTAGCACCTCAACTGCTCACCCTAGTTTTGGCTCTGGTGAAACTTATTTCTAGGCAGTCTCAATCTCTGAAAAAGAAAATGAAAATAAAATTTGAAGTCTATTAAAATGTGTACTGAATTGCCTCGGAGACTTTCAAAGCATGATGATTGAACAGTGGATCTTTTTCATACAAACAGAGTTGAGTGAAGCCATCATTGACTGATAAAGCCTTTCTGTCAGTTGTAGACAAAAAAAAGTCATCCTGCAGAGTGATCCAGTGGAGACACGCATCTCCTCCCTAGGAGAGAGATTCTTACTAGTTTTGCCCAAACTAGCCAATATGTTTGATAGAGTGATGTAATTATAAAAATTCTTCCTGTCATTTCCTTTTTTCTTTATCTTTTCATCAAAACTGTTGAACTGTTTTACCAGAGAATGATCAATTTTCCCAGGCCCAGATTTTGGTTATGATTTCATGGTTATGATTAATTTTTACAATGATTCTATTCAATTAGCATTACCAGAATATAGAAATATTCTTTCCTTTACTTGACCTGAATCCTTAAAAAGTGTACTAACTATAAGCAGCTAGAAAGAACAGCAAGCACCGATCAAAAGGAAAAGATTGATTCTTAACAAGAATTGCCTTGACCAGCAAAAGTATTTATTGCCGGTATAATCTGGTCCATTATGTTTTCATAATGCTACAAATAACAGAAAATGTAATACGTCTATTGACAGTTGAGGATCCTGTGGTTCATTCTTAGGTTCATGGAGTAAGTACAAAAATGAATGACATTTTCTGCTGTTTCCCAGCTGGCTTCTCAACTCTCAAACACACCACATACCAATTTTACCCTTCTACTTCCATCAAGTACAACTAATCAAAGTCAGAAACTTGATTTACTCTCTGAAAGCAGGCCAGTAATTATCCAGAAGCAGTTCTTTGATGCTTCTGTTTGAAACATGAGGTTCTACCTTGACTCAGACAAGAAGATAGTAGGGCCACTCCGGTTATGTTACACTATAAAAAGAGGTTTACTGACTCTTCTTTCCTTATAGCTTCAGGACAAGACAAGTCAGGATTTCCAATATGCTCCATCATCCATAAATCAGGGTATCTGTGTTTCTCTCTAATGAACCAATTTACCATCCCATACAAGATCAAGATATTTGGTGCCTACATCAATCAGGTAATTACTATAACAAATAAATCTCTAAAAATTCAATAGAAGTTCATTTCTTGTTCATTTAACACTATGCATGGTTTCTGGTAGACTGGCAGATTTCTTCCGAGTGTGAGAGATCTAGGATTCATTCATTGCAGGATTCTGCCAGTCCCTGAGACCCGAGTCTTCTACGTTTCGTCAAAAAGGCGAACAGACTATGATGAAGGCATGTTCTATTATTAATAACCTAAGCTTGTAATCCTAACACAGGAAGATGAGGCAAAAGGATTACTGTGAGTTTGAGGCCTGAGCTACATAGTTCAAAGCCAGCCTGAAAATGCAAGACCTTGTCTCAAAAAACCAAACAAAGAAATCCTAAGCTAAGAAACAATACACATCACTTTCACTAAGAATCTACTTGCAAGAATAGTCCAATGGGGAAGGAATAAATATGATACAGAAAGAAAATAAAAGAGCATGTATAAAGGGGGGAGGAGGGGGGAGTGGGTAGGGATATGGGTAAAAATGAGAATTAACTTGTGGCATATACTGATACAAATTTCCCAATGTTATATGTGATTTTGAGATGTATATAAATTGTACCAATAAAGAATTCAATTAAAAAAATCATTTGGCAGCCAAAAAAAAAAAAAGAATAGTCCAATGATCCAACCTACAACTAGAGCAGTTTGGCTTTGTTCTTGTCTGAAGTACGGCGTTTGGCAATGATGTCTAGGATTAGACTTTCAAATAACACTCACTCTGTGGAAGGAACACATGGATTTCGGTGAGCATCTCTCCCTTTCATAATGTGAAACTAAATAGAGAAACTCAGAAGCCGGTGATGTATACTGACCTCATTTTTCATTTCGAAGCAGAATCTCTTTCAGCCCAGTGATGCAACATGACTAATTTATTACAGTTTCTTAAAACTCTCCACTTTTTGGAACTTCAGAGATACCATGTACCTGGACCAAAAAATTAGTGTACTAAGAGTTTTCAATATCCCAAAGATTTCCTGAACTTTCCAAACAGCTCACTCCCAGAGGGGGAAAAAAAATAACATATGTGCTAAAGCATCTATCTGATGGGAATGACATCTCTTTTACTTATTTTTGGTTAGTTTTACCTGTATTTTATAATATTTTCATTTTTATCTTTAAAAGATGCCCTGACTTTGAGTATTGTGTGTGGAATCTTCAATTTCTGAGTAGAAAGGGATAAGAAATTTTAATTACTAAGCTAGCCATTTCCTCTACCATCTGCCTGCTCCTTATTGGATCCACAGGTCCGTGTGTCAAAGCTGGCAAGACCCTGGATTCATTCCAGCCCCAAACCCCTCATTTTACAGATGAGCAAACATGCTAGCTCACATTATTGATTCCCCTTCTTTTTCGAATGCATTTTCCTTTTGCTTTCCAATACTTTGTAATTTCTTTTTACCACCGTGGATGCCAGGCCATTACCTAAACTAACTTCCCTGTGACTCCAGTGCCCTTGTCTATGTTTACTCATGAAGGAAAAGGGCTTTTGTTATTCAAGCAATTTCCTAAGTAATATGGTAGGCACTGTGTTTCCCTTCTCAATGCCATTAATAAAAAAGAGATCTACTGATATTTCTGTTTAATTCCTGGCACTGTTCTATTGTGACAGACATTAGTCAGTATAGAATAAAGCCCTTTCTTGCTCCTTTCTTCCTGAATAGAAATTATGAGAGAAATGCCCTACACAACACTCTTGCTTTCTTCATTAAGTTCTGCCATCAGAAACTGGAACTTTAGTTAGTCATAAAATACACATTTTTCTTCCATCACTCTGCTCTTCAGTTTCTCTCTGACCTTCCAGTAGGATAATCACAGAACCAGGCTGCTTCTGGAAGTCAGAGACATTTACGCAGCAGGAAGTTCAGTCAAGGCATTTCTTTGCTCTCTCTTGGCAAGGCTGGATGTTAAATTCTACTTCTTCAACCTGACTTCCCATCCCTTTTTCACAGAGTACATTTCATTAAGTATTCAGTCTACAGACATTCTTTTAACCAAAGTATCCATTTAGTTACTGACACGTAATACACCACTATCATACTGTTAGACGCCACCATCTCTAGACCTACCCTTGTTCCCCTCCCTGCACAACCACAGGCTCACAAAGTGGTAAAACTCTTCTTTTGTGTGAACATAACAGCTTCCATTTATATCTTCCTAAAGCTTGTCACAGTATATTGCTCTAGTCTATTTTGTTCTCTTTCAGAATATGAAGGCAGGTGCCAAACAGTAGTAAAATACAGAAGATTCAAAATAAATACTTGTTGAATGCACAGGAAACACTTGATGGTGCATAGCTCTACCAACTGATGCAAATTAATGAGCATCCCAAGCATTAGGTATGAAAGAGAACAAAGTAAACAACAGATAATGTTTAATTGAAATCAACAATTAAGTTGTAATGAGATCAATGGAACTAACAGTGTGATGTCCTTGGCGATTGATGATCGGTGAGCTGAAAGATACGCTTATAAGACTAGTATTTGTTTATTTAACAAGTGTTTGTTAAGTGCTTACTGTCTGCTAGGGACTACAGATCAGAGAAAGAGTGTGGACAATTTTGCTGAAAGGTTAAAAACCAAGAGTGAATTTCAAGTTATTAATTGCCTTTTAGAATATCATTTTTCCAACAGTTATGCCACGGTGTTCTCAATGAATTTTATCCAAAGAGGCTCCTCACTCTGCAGTATTCCTTTAAGAGATTACTGACACCTCTCTGAGGCTTATGATGTGCCAAGCTCTGTGCTAAGCACTTCACATGAATTATCCTGTGCATTCCTCATAAGCACTGTTACGATGATGAGGAGCCAAAGGCAAAGAGAAGTCAAGTCATCGTTCCCAAGGACATACAAGTTCAGAACTAAGCTCAGAGCCCAGGCCACTAACCATGTTCCTGCACCTACACTTGGTTCCCAAATCCCCCTCTCTTCCCCTGCCCTGTGTCTAAGGCTCGCTGTCCCACCACTCCCTTGCAAACCCTGGCATGGCTTCGCCTCGAGTCTTTTTGCTGAGCCTGACTTAGCACATTTTGTGCTCACATATCCTGCTGTCTCCCACGCTCCTACTGCTGGGTGTCCACAGATGCTTCGCGCAATGCTCCACCGGTGAAAAGGTACACAGACAGTAACTCAGGAACCTGGCAGAAAGAATATGATAGTTCTGTGGTGCACACCGAGGCGCCAGGCCGGGCCCGTTGGGCACAGAAGAAGCCCGCGAGGCTGCAGTGCCCTGCAAGTCCTGTGCGGGAAGGGAGACGGGCTTCCTCCTCCCGAAGAAACAAAGCCCTCACGCGACTCAGCAGCCTCTCTTGACCGCAGCCCACTGGCTCTGGCAGGCTTTAGTTAAACTCGCTTCATCAGAGGGCAGCTGCTGCTGCTGCGGGACAGGCCCCGGGGCTGGCAGAGGAGAACACGCGTAAAGTGAGGAGCTGAGAGGTCTCAGAGGACCAAGAACACAAGTGCAAAAGACCCGTGATTTCTCTAACAGTCCATAAAACATACAGGTTGCTGGCTTGTCATATCGTAAATGTTTTCCCCGCTGACTCCGAAGCCATCCTGAACTGAACCACATCTGAATGAAAAGAGGCTTCAAAGGGAGCTTAACAGTTGGTCACAAGGGGTAAATTTCCCTCTACTGCAAAGAGAAGGCTCCCCAGAGAGTGCTGTGTGGTAGAGTCCCTTCGGCGGTGCACAGTCGAAAATCATAACTCTTCATAAGCCAGAGCTGGATGCCACGGCCACCTTCACCAACTTGCTCAAAGTCGCAGTAAAACAAGAATGCAAACCCACAGCCGTCATCTCTGGTGATGGATTTACAGACTTTCGGTGGCTGCTTCACGCGTTAATACTTTCTTCCAGCAGGTACTCGAACGACAGAGGCACAGGCCATGGTCTCAAAAAACTCTTCCTCCTGCTGCTTGGCTTTTGAACAGAGTGGCGCCGGTCCAGAGCGGTGCACCGCTCAACAAAGCGCATGTGCGGACGGGATGCGGAGACGCCCCTTGGGCTCCCGGGGGCATGTGCCTGTCTCAACTGCTTCATCCTCCTGGGAACCTTCCAGGAGGAAAAGTCACTTCCCGGAAGGGAAGAGCAAGACCCACGAGTTCACATGAACTAGACCTTTTCATTTCCCACTAGGGAAACTGTAGGTATGTATTTAGCAAACATTTCAACATTGGTATATTCGTTAGTATTCCAAATGTTTTACAACTGTAATTCTCCTCGGTACAATAATAATACCTTGTATACAAGAGGAAATGGGACACAGGCAAGTGTAGTGACTTATTCCCAATCCCATGGACGATATGCGGTGGAGCCAGGCTCAGGCTGTGGGACCCATGGAGTCTTCCCATGCTGTATCTCTCTCAAGTCTCTTATTTCCACACAAAAAAGTCACGTCCCCCACTATATGTAATATCATCCTCTAGGTATGATGTGGGGAGCAAGGATCATAAATTATCATCAGTTCAAGATAAAGTCCCCAAACTGACCACAATAATGGGAGGCAGAAGACCACAGGGATTGCGCGCCTGTCGGCCATGAACTGGGTGGCTGCTTTCCTTTGCTATTTCACGTTCCAGCCGCCATCAGGAAACCAGAGAGCTTCAGAACTGCCTGCCGCTTCGGGAGAGACCTGTTCTATCCCCGGTCTGCAGAAGCTCCTGGCTCTTTTATGTCCCCGCTGGTCTGCGCTCGGTCTCCCGACTTCTGAAACGTCTCAGGAAGCCGTTTTATTATGTAGAGTCGGGCAAAAGACAGACGGATGTGTGTGAAGCGGCCGTGAAGCTGGCATCGGGTCTGCAGTGTCTGTGGTGGTTTATTACTGCTGCCAGCAGAAGAGAAATCTGATCCTGGCAGATGCAGCCTGCTGTGAATCAATATTTTACAGGTAGTATACTTTGAAGAGATGACATCAAGACAGAATCAAAAGAGAGCTGGGAGGGGGGGAGAAAAAGAAACGACGCAAGTGGGAGCAGAGAAATGTACCCTGACACCCTGACAGTCCTTCCCGCGCGGAATGAGGGCAACGAGCCCCAGCGGGCAGGTGGCACCGACGGGGGGGGGGGCTCCTTGACCAAAGCCGCGACTCCCGGCTGGCCTTCACGCCCCGCATGAGGGCGGACACCGCGGTGCCTTCGGACCCAACAAGCCTGCCTGAGGCAGCTGCCTGGAAACCACCCGAGGGACACAGGAAGCGACCGTCTCCCCCCGGCTCACGGGCCAGGGCACCGGGGCACCGAGCAAAGGCGGACCCGCTCTTCCCCGGACTGCGCTGCGGACACGCGGGCCTCTCACGCGGGAGCGGGCCGGGGCTCCAGGGTGCCCGCGCTCCGCTGGCCGCCGGGCCTTCCCTCCAGCAGGCCGGGCGCAGGGCGCAGGGCGCGGACGGCAGCGGGCGGGCTGGGCGGAGCGCAGGTCTGCTCCCGGCAGGGCAGGGCAGCGAGGCTGCTCGGTGTCGGCCCGCACCGGGCACGGCGGTCCCCGCGGGAGGAGGATTAATACCGCAGCCCCCCCTGCGTGCCAGGATTCCCCGACGCCAGGCAGAGGCAGGGAGGGTGCGAGGCACACGTCAAAGCGAAGCGCCAGCGATCCCTGCCGGGAAGAGAAAATGAAGACGCGCGTGCAGTCCACTCCCACGCCCGGCAGGCTGCGGCGTCCCCACAGCGCGGCCGGCGGGTCAGGAAGATCTCCCACACCCAGAACCGTAACCCGCGACCGTCCTAGAGGGGCCTTAGGCTTCACGACCAGGAAAGCTGACCGGGTTCGATGGTGAGAGCTGGGGGAGCTTCCTAACATCAAGCCAGGACAGTCCAGACAGAATGGATCTGGCAAGATGGGTTGGATCTCAACAGGAAACCGGGCGAGGGAACATCCCAGGCAGAGAAAGTTATTTAGCCCAGGATTCGCCAGGCTGTAATCCAGAAAACACGCCCTACACAACAGAGCTAGTACGTGAACTAGCTTATTGAAAAGCAAGCTTTAGAATTCTCAGCCTACATGGAGAGAAAAATCACCCTAAGTTGAAATTTTTCAGGTAGTCTCAAGAAATAAAGAGGGGACCAATAGTTAATGTGTGTATCAGTTAGAGCAGTTGCCTTTTAAAAGGCAAATCCAGTCATTTTCACATCTTCTTAAAGCTTTAGGATTCAGTCTCACGATCTTCAGGAAGCTTGTTAGCTTGTGCCTTCTTTACCAACATTTTGAAATTGTCCCTTTCTCCGTGATGCAGCCTCTCACTTGCCTGTCCTCTGGGCAAGACAAACTTGGAACGTCCTCTCTAGTATCTTAGAAGAGACTCCATGTAATTCCTACAATGCTGTAAAGCTCAGCATAGGCAGAAGCTGGAGCGAGGTAAAGCCCCTTTCCCGGTGCCCACTGGTCTTGCCTCTTCTTTTCTTTTTTTTAATTTGAATCTTTATTGGTACATTATATATACACATCATGATCACACACAATACTGAAAATCTGTACCAGCATATGACACCATTTACTCTCATTTTTCACATGCCCCAACCACCCTACAACCCCCACCCCTAACTACATAAGCTTCGTTGCTCTTTTTATTACCTACTTTTCCTTCCCCTTGTGACTGACGCCTACTCCATTTCCCTTCGAATATTTTCTGCTTCACAGTATCTACCATATATGGGAGACATGGAATCATCATGTATTGCTAGGTGAATATAAAATGTTATAAACACTTGGGGAAACACTTTATGTTGTTACTCATTAACCAACTGTCCCGCTTCGTGTCTCTACTTCCATGTATTAGCCAGGAAAAGTGAAAGCATACGTCCGCATAACCACGCACGGATGAGTATGAATGACTCGAGCCTGGCATCCTTTGCGGCCGAACGACGCTCCGCTCCGTGGAGAAAGCACGTTGTCCGTCCAGCCTCGGCTGATGGGCATGTGGGTTGAAATGGACGCACCTCGAGGACCTGCTCATGAGTGAAAGGAACAGGTCACAGGTCTGTCAATAGCGTATCTTTCCTCTGGGCTGAGAAACCGAAGATGTACATGAACTCTAGAATATACGGTAGATACTGTGAAATAGACCTTGCCTATTTCCTATGGTCTCTGGCGCCCTGGGGCTGCACCCTCCGATCTAGCACGGTGCCCCACCAGCAGAGAGAGCAGCGAGAGAGAGCAGCGAGAGGAGACGATGGTCTGCTAGGGCCAGACCGTGCAGGGCCTTGAACGCTCAGAGGAAGCCATCCAAAATTAACGCCAGTGCACACACTGAGGATGCGGGGAAGGGAGGACACGCTCGACGCCATGAAGACGCGGCTGCACAGGTGCCTCGGGCCACGAGGGCGGCCGAGAGGACACAGTAGGAGCTGCCTAGGGACACTGAGTCTGATCTAGGTAGCGCTGCAGTCATGTGAACGTTCGTGAATAGCCAGAAGACACAGTCTGTGGAGATAGACTCTTGAGGACTCTCCAACCCGTGGAACGTAGAAGAAAGGAGGCAAAGGGGACCCCAGGTTTTGAGCGCAGAGGGTGGGAACAACGGCAACCCCACGCACAGAACGACAGTCTGGAGGAAGAGCTGGGTAGAAAGAGGAACACACTGACACACGAGGAGGACGGGGGTTCATTTCAGAGTTTTAACTTTAACTTTCAGGTCCCGAGGAGACATCCAGGTGCCGGAATCACAGGCTGCCGCAGCTCACTTGCCGTCAGGAGGCGGCCGCTGCGGGGTGTGAACTGCAAGGGTGCCTCTCCCTCCCCAGCACCTCCAGCCGCCTCAGCTCCCTGGTCACCATGACGAAAGCAGCCTTCCCGGAGCTAGGTGCTTCCACCATGCTGATTCTGTCTGACACTGCCAGCCAGAGCCTACAGCGTCTGAAACGGGGGCCAAAATAATCTCTCCTCCCGGAAGCTGTGGGTGTCAGTTATTTTGCCTAAGCAATGAGAAAATTACCAAGAAAATGGCATCCAGACAATTTCACATCTCTTACAGGACTTTGTCTTATATTTAATTGGACCGCACTGGTCTATATGGCAATTCATATCTAATGGATTTATTATTTTCCCATCAAATCAAACTGCAGCACCATCTCTTATTAGTTTCCTAGCAATATTTGCTTTCAAACTGGGCTGGATCGAACATAGCATACAGTAAGGCATCTTGAGAGGACAGCTGCTAAAATAAGGGAGAGCTTTCATTTTTATTGCCATTATAAAGAACGTCGATGCAAAAGACTAGGAAACAGCAGAGTTGGAGGAGAAGACAAGTCATTGGAGGAGAAGATGAGTTTCTCTGTAAATGTCAGCACCACAGTGTGGGCTTTTAAACCCTAGTAAGGGACTGTGGTATGAGGATTTTTTGAGGGTGGTACTAGGATTGAATCTAAAACTTCACACATCCTCAGACTGTGCTATACCGCTGGGCTATAATATCATTCCTGAAAAATATCTTTTTTTTTTTTTTTTTTTGCTTTTAAGACGGGGTCTCACTTTGTAGTTCAGGCTGGCTCTGAGCTCACTATGGTGCCCAGGCAAGCCGCCGCGAACTCAGCAATCCTCCTGTCTCTGCCTCCCGAGTGCTGGGATGACAGGCGTGAGCCACCACGCCCGGCACTGTGGTATGTGGTCTTGATTGCCAGTGGGCGTGTCTTCATGCCCAGCATTCTATGTGGTTACCGGGGATCGAACTCAGGACCTTGCGCTTGCGAGGCAGGCGCCAGAACCACTGAGCTAACCCTCCGGCCCCTGAAAAATATCTTTTGCTTGGCTAAGTTTGGTTCAGTATAGGCTGCTGCAGGAAAACAAGACATAATGTCAACATAATTTTTACAAAAAATTAAAGTTCATAAAATAATGAAAGAATAACGATAGTTAATACATCGTGTTGTTACCTTCAAAGTAGTTACTTGGAGTAAAAGACACTGACAAAAAGATTCTTCTTGCAAAGAAAAACAGATAGTAGCACAAAACTTTCTTAACAAAGAAAAACTAGTAGTATAATTCAAACTAGAATATATATATTAAAATATTTTTGAAACAACAGAATAGGTAATTTGGAAAAGCATCCAAAATTCTCTACACCTCTAATTTATCCATCTTCCATTTATCTCAAACATATATGCCAAAAAAACTAGCAAAATCACAAGAAATAGAGAGAAATCTAGATTTTATTTAAAATAGCAAAACTGAGCCAGTAAGATTTTTAAAGTCATGAACAATCCAATTACAGATAATGAAATTGAATCAGTAATAAAAACATTACCAAGAAAAACCCAGGAACTGATGGATTCTTGTAGCTGAATTCTTTAAGAACTTCAAGAAAGATCTAACACTAACACACTTCTGCCTCTTTAATAAAATCAAGGGAAAGGAGATGTCCCAAAATCATTCTTGGAAACTCTCATTTCTTTAAGCCAGGAAGGATCCAACCAAAAAAGAAAACTACAGGTTAACATCTCCAGTGAGCATATATTCAAAAATCCTCAACAGGAAACTGGCAAAGCCCAACAAATCACACACCATGACCTAGTAGGCTTCCTCCCAAGGATGCAAGGATGGTTCAACATATGAAAATCAATAAATGGAATTAATCACATAAATAGAAGCAAGGATAAAAATCACATGATTATATCAATAGATACAGAAAAGGCCTTTACCAAAACTTGGCATCTACTCATGATTTTTAAAAACCTCTTGAAGAAAAGGACAGTATCTGAATCTGATAAGACCAACCTACTGCCAATATACTAAATGAAGAAAATTGAAAGCTTTCCTTCTAAAATCAGGAACATGACAAAGATGTCCATTGGCACCACTGTTCCTCAACATAGTCATATATATTTATATATACACATATATACAATTATTTATATTTTATATATATAAATATATGGATGAAGCCAAAGCATCACTCTTTGCAGATGATATAAACCTTTATTTATAATACCTTAAAAAAAACTTCACCAAAAGTCCCATAGGATTAATAACCAATTCAGCAACATGGCAAGACAAAAATCAACTCACAGAAATCAATAATATTTCTATATACTAATAATGAACTCACCAAAAAAGAAATTAGGAAAACATATCATTCACAATAGCATCAAAACTACTAAATACTTAGAAATTAAATATGATACAGAAAGAAAATAAAAGAGCATGTATAAAGGGGGGAGGAGGGGGGAGTGGGTAGGGATATGGGTAAAAATGAGAATTAACTTGTGGCATATACTGGTACAAATTTCCCAATGTTATATGTGATTTTGAGATGTATATAAATTGTACCAATAAAGAATTCAATTAAAAAAAAAAGAAATTAACCTAACCGAGGAAGTGAATGACCTTTACGATGAAAATTGTATCACTGAGGACATCAGAAAATGCAAAGAAATCTCTTCTTTCTGGACAGGCAAATAAAATGTCAAATTGATTTTAAAAAATAGTGTGCTTTATAAGTAAATAAGCAAAGAAACATTCAACAAAAACTTTGCAAAAGATCCCCTAAATATGTTTGCAGTTGAGGGTATTCAGTATTATATATTTTTCTTTCTAGTAATATCACTAGCAATAAACTGGGTTCATGCCATTCTTTCTCTTCCCTCAAGACAGATTGTTTCTTATTAGCACCTACAACATTTTCTCACTGTGGCAAATCATTTGCTGTCTTGAGAATAGCTCCTTCTCCACCTTCACTGTCACTAGCAGGAGGTCTGGCCAGGGGTAGTCAGACAAAGTACCTCCGCCCCCTCTACCCCGCCGCGTTCAAGGCGCTTCCTCGTGCAGTGGGCTAAGTGTGGAGCAGAGCAAACAAATTTAAGAATCTCTGTCACTTTTCTACCAACTCGAGCCTGGGGCAACACATGTGGCATAAACACAACTAAGAGACACTCTATTAGGATGGTCATTTTGTGACTTTATAGTTTCATAAGGTGAACGGATTTAATGTACCTAACTGCAATATAGGAGATAGGAAAGACTAAATGTTCCTCACCATGATATGGCAAAACCTAGAAAATATGGTATCCACATGTGAAATCACATTCTGAAAGCCTAGGGTGACCACCCATGCCAATTCATGTCTGTTTTTATGCCATAATTACTAATAGAACTCCTAGCTCCTTCACAATTATTTAGACAAAATATATAGCAACCCTGTCTGAGCTGGAAATAAGATGAACAAAACAACCAGGCATGCAAACTATTCGATCTTGTTTGTATCAGTCACACTCATAAAAGCTGTGTGTGCTGGGCCAGAGGGTTAGCTCAGTGGTTCCGGCGCCGGCCTTGCAAGCGCAAGGTTCTGAGTTCGATCCCCGGTAACCACATATAATGCTGGGCGTGGAGACTCACGCCCACCAGCAATCAATACCACATACCACAGTGCCCGGGGTGGTGGCTCACGCCTGTCATCCCAGCACTCAGGAGGCAGAGGCAGGAGGATTGCTGAGTTCATGGCGGCTTGCCTGGGCGCCATAGTGAGCTCAGTGCCAGCCAGAACTACAAAGCGAGACCCTGTCTCAAAAAGAAAAAAAAAAAAAAGCTGTGTGTGCTAACTGAACACTGCATAACTATAATTATGATGTCCATGGGGAAGTGACCATTGATTAGGAGATGGAGCTCTTTTTATTGGCCAAGTGTGGAGCTAGCCAGAGGTTAATGGGGACAAAACAGGCTGGCCTAGAATTCTTGATAGATTAATACTGATTTGCATGGTTGAGATTAAGTGCTGTGTAGGCTGCCAAAGGAAATGCAAGTGTCTGAGAAGGATTCTGGACAAACAGGAAGGTCAGAACAAGAACAAGGACAAGTTATGCTCCATTCCACCTCACGCTTACAGGAGCAGAGCATTCACTTGCTGGACTTCAAGGTCCTTAGTCCTTGAAGACTCACCTGACGCTACCTTGAGAACATGTGAAAGGCATGCTTTTATTACATAACCATCCTCCGCGTGATCTGTCCTTATTACTGTCAGGATGACAGTAAAGATAGTGAAAGTAAGGCAGTGGCCAATCAAGCGGATGCCCACTGAGAACACCCAGTGTGACGGCACCAGTGTGTTCCGGTCATTGCTGCCAGCGAAGCTTGACAAGGTCTGACTTTGCCCCAGTTGCCTACTGGAGCCCGAGCACGGCTCTGCTCCGGCGGCTCTGGCCCTTTCCCGTCCCCCGAGAAGTCAAATTTCCTCTTGGGCAGTTTCCCCCCACACTCCATGGTGGGGCCTGCCTCTGGGTTCCGGAATGTCTCAGTGCTTCCCTTTCATCTGCTGTGGTGGGAAATCAGTATCCTAGGGCGGTCTTTCCAGGTAACCCTACCGAAGGAGCCATCCTTCTGGGCCACTCTGTCAAATCCACGTCTTCCCCCAAATGTATTCCACAAAACGAGCTTATCTTGTTGATGTTTCCTTGGCTATGGTTTGTCTTTCCATAATATATACTTCATGAGCCAAGGATTCTGTTCTGTTTTGTTTTCTTTTGTTTTGTTTTGTTTTGTGACAGGATATTGCTTTGTAGTTCAGACTGGCCCTGAGCTCACTGTGGAGCCCAGGCAAGCCTCAAACTCAGCAGTCCTCCTGCTTCTGCCTCCTGAGTGCCGGGATGACAGGCGTGAGCCACCACGCCCGGCACAGGACTCTGTCTTTGCTGGGCATTGCATCAGTGGTACCTTGAACAGTGCCTGGCACATAGTATTTGTTAAGTGAATAAATGAATGAATCAATGAATGAGGCAATGAATCAATGAATGAAAGGCACCTACATACAAAAGAGCACAAGGACTCTCTCAGTGGAAGGTATTTGCCCCAAAGCCACTTTCTTAAGACCACCCTAATGGAGGAAAAAAAAAAAACTGCAATAAAAAAGAACATAGTTGAAGGACCCCCTTGCTGAATACCCAGCACAAGTCAAGTGGTGCATAATGAGCGTTCAACTTCTTCCAAAGACGGTCTGATCACACATTATCAACTATGCAGAGTAGTCCCACAGTCCTGAACTGTAACAGCCTTCATTCCTATAAGCAAAGTAAGATGTTGGGCAAGGGTGCTTTGAGTCAATTATCAAACAATTCATGGAAAGGGACTTAGAGAGGAGAAGGCGGGAGAGCAGAGGGATTTCAGGCGGTGGGAGCTGGGAGCGCGATGTCCTGGATCTATCAACTCTGATGTCTATTCTGAACACATTTGCTAATTTTATTCATTCTCCACTCCACGCTGCACGGTCAGACATTGTCACAGTCTTTGCAAGTTACTTAATCTCTTCGAGTTTTCATTCTCTCATCTGGAAAAGGATAATAGGGAACCACCTCCCCAGATCCTGTGAGGAGCGAACGAGTGAGCACTTGGCACCTACAGAGGGCTCAGACTGCTCACAAGCACAGTAGTTTGATGGCTTCAAGTAGTGCAAGTGATGATGCAAAAAACGTCCACAGGACAAATGAGGTTATCCATCACATCAGGCCATGATTCCCTCCCTGCACCCTGCAGAGGTGACACACTACAGTGATGAACAAGAGCCACTGTCCTGTCCCTTGAGATGAGAAAAGCATTTAGATGTTTGAATGGGGTTTACCTGAGGAAGGCTATTCAATCATACACCAATGCAAAAGCATTGCATCTTTTGCTCTGGACTTATAAAAGGAAAATTACAGTGATAATGGCTGACCAAGGCTGAGTAACACAACGAGGGCAATGTCAGCTGATCGGGGCTCATGGTATATCACCCCCCCCAGCCTATGTTTTCAGAATGAATCACCAAAGAGCTATGATATCAAGGGTAGGAAAGGCATGTGTTTTTTTTACTATCTTGCTTTCTTAAAAATTGATTTCTTTTGAACGGATTACTACTTTTGAAAGATATTGCCTGAAATATCCCTCAAGCTCTACTTTTAATTTCATCATCATCATCAAAATGTCAAGGCCACAGTAGTGAATGCTCCAAGGATTAGAGTCCCATGTAATGATAATTATTACAAATAGCATATGAAATCTACAATATAATTTTGGTCAGGTATAAAAAGGATTATTTAATTTCATTGTAGAATTATGAACTCAATTGTTTCTAATATAGGAGATTGCATTAGTGAACCCAATGACCTTTCCAACACATTTAAAGTTTAACTCTTAAATTTGAATAATGAGAAGTGAAACTTTTATCCCCCAATTTTGACATATTTTTAATCTACCAATGTGTACCTAGAGAATTCTTAGTGTAGGTTTATTTTTAATCTATGACTTCAGATGTATGTGTTAATGAATTTACATATAGTAGAATAAATCAAATTTTAAAACTCTAAACCTGAAAATTTAATTACTTGAGAATTGAGTCCTAGATATATACTATCATCTCCACATGCCAGAGTAATAACTTTGTAAGTGACAAACATTTTTTACAAGTATTCTGGAGCAGAACTAAGCCATTAACAACATGGCTATTATTGTCTGAGTGCTCTGAGAAGGAGCCTTTGGGAGTGAATTGAGTACTGAATTCACGTGTAGAAGAAGCATGATCCTCCCTGAGTGAGCACCCCCCATGCCATCTTGGGGATGCCTGCAAGCTTACTGTTACACGTTTACACAGTTCTCAGTGCAGACAGCCCTGATTCGAATCACCAATGTGCTCCCTTTCAGGACATTCTTTATTTATGCTCATAATAACAAGGCTTTGCACTAGTCTAAACTTTGCCCGTAGGTAAATGTAACTCTTGGCTAACTAATCCCTTGTCTTCACCAGTGAGCCCAGTAGCTGGGTCTACAAAGGCTTGAACACGCTCCCCTTGCCACAGTGTGCATAAATGCCCTTCCTGAATCTACAGAACAGCAACTTTACTCCTTTTACATCTCAAAACCTTTCATTTGCATTCCTTCTGTAGGATACAAAACTTGTTAATGAGGGCAACTCTGAAAAACTGTCTGAGTTCAGTGAGAAAAACAAAGAACAAGTACCATGGACATGGGAACTGCTCTACAGTGAACATTACAGCTACGTCAGAGCTTGTAATACCCAGTGTTCATTTTAATCTTCTTGATGTTTCATAATTACATAATTTCTATAAAGTTAGAGGCTCCTTTTTACTTCCGCTTGTTATTTTGTATAGAACTTTAAAACTGGTTAACATACTTAAGTTAACATGCTTAAAGTTTCAAATTTATCATAAATGATAATCTGTGTGGCACTTTTCTCAGGTTATTTTGTTGTTTTAAAGTATTACAAATGTCTGTTTTCCATTTGATAAATACAAATGCGCAGTTATGTAGAAAATACAGAGAAGTGTAACAATTGTTTACCCAGAAACCCACTAAAATGAGAGGCATGGCATTGCATTGCTGCATTTTCTTGCCAGTTTTTCTCTTTTCATTTGTTTGCAAGCAGATAAACTGCCTAGGAGAGCCCAATGAAAACCCTTCTGCACTGTAATTTTTTGCAGAATTTGAAAAAAAAAAAGCCACAAACCCAAACCTCGTAAGGTCTTACCTTGGGGCTAATAACTAAAGGTACCCTTCCTCTAATAAACGTATTTTGAGCATCTACTGTGTACTCTGTACAAGAAACACAGACCTAAGAAGCCCAGACATGGCCAAGGGGAGAAGCAGAGGACTGAAGGGACACGCGTGGGATGGAGAGTCCGCAGCGGAGGGAACCAGGGAGGGCAGCAGGGAGATCCCTGTGGGGTAGACGGACAGGGGAGTGAGTCACCAGGACTAGGAAAGCTAACAAGACAATAAAGACGCATGTGCCGCGCGGACTGCTCACAACTCGAAGCACTCAACAGATCCACAGATTCAGGAAACAGTCATTGTACACAGTTGGGGCACCTAAGAAGGTTTCAGCTGGAGATGCAGTCAACTCATAATCCCCTCCTACAGCTTGAAGAGATCAGATTTTTCTTATCTAGAAAACTCTATATTAAATTCTGTATCATCTTGTTGAGATGTTGATATCAATATTGACCTTTTGGATTTGAAGTTATGATCTATTGATTTTTCTTCTGTCCTTGACTTAATCCAATCATTTTCAAGGTTGGTCAATGTCCACTTTGGTTCAAGACATTTACTAAATGTCAGCTTAGGAAGAAAGCAATCTTGATCAAATTCTATTTTGTTGTTGTTGTTGTTATGTTGTTGTTGTTGAAATCTATCATCATACTTATCTCTATAGGCAATACTCACCTACTGAAAAAGCACAGACTTCTAATTACCTACTTTAACAAGGAGCATAAACAAACATAAACAATGATTTCTTCTTTCATTTATATTTAGTTGGAGATCATGTCGAATGCTAATACTGCTAATAAAAGCTGTAATAGATGACAAAGAGGTCATGTTAGACCAGAAACAAAATAGATTCTAGTTACCCTTCTAGATCCTCCTGGTCAGTAATAATTGACTACCCATCAATGGCTGGTAAAGAATAAGATATTTTTAAGAATAAGGTTTCCTTTAAGAATAAGGTATCTTAGGGCCAGGGATTTAGCTCAGTGTTTCTAGCACCTGCCTAGCAAGTACAAGGTCCCTGGTTTGGTCCTGGTAACTGCATACAACAATACTGGGCATGGTGACTCACTCCCACTAGCAATCAGTACCACATACCACAAATGTCGGGTTTGATGGCTCAAGCCTATAATCCCAACACCCAGGAGGCAGAGGCAGGAGGACTGCTGAGTTCGAGGCTTGCCTGGGCTACATAGTGAGCTCAGGGCCAGCCTGAACTACAAAGCGAGACCATGTCTCAAAAAAAAAAAAAAAAAGAATAGGATATCTTAGGCTTGCATGCCATATGATTTCTTTGGCAATGCTTCAACTCTGCTATTGTAATAGAAAAGCACCCACCTATAATATATAAACAAATATCCACTTCCCAGTAAAACTTTATTAACAACACGACTATACATTAGATTTGGTTTGCTGATCCCTGGTCATATCACTGAATGGGGAAGCATCTCAGTAAGTGGGAAGGTAAAACCACAGCTATCATTGCATTAGATTAACACCATCCATGCATTGAAACTTGGAAATGAGGCAACTTAGCTCTAATTCTAGTTTTTCCTGATTTACTGAGTAATTACAAGCCAATTGTTTAATCTTTTACATTAGTTTGTGTTTATTTATTATAGGCTGGATATAGTTTGTCCCTGTCAAAAATCATACTGCAGTTTAGGGGGTGGCACAGAGGGAATGGGAAGAGAAAGGAATTAAGATGTGCTATGTACATACATCAACTTCACACAAGGAATGTAAATGTTATATATCACAAACATATACTAATAACAATGAAAATGGTTTTTTTAAAATTTAATTATCAACAGATCAGTATTGAGAGGTGGCAGGACCTGGAAGTATTAGGAATGGGGACACTCCCTTCATGAAAGGATTAATACCTATTTTCCACAAGAGTGGGTCAGCTATCACGAGAGCAGTTTGTTATCACAAGACTAGCTGACACCTCCCCTCCCACATCTGCCCCTTCTGCATATGCTTATTTCCCCTTTGTGCTCCTGTATGACATAGAACGTGGCCCTCTTCTGAAGCCAAGAAGATACCATCACCTTCTCAGGCCCCAGAACCATAAACCAAAATAAACCTGTCTTTAGGACTGGGGATCTGGCTCAAGTGGCAGCACACCTACCTTGGAAGCACAAGGGCCTGGCTTTAATCCCCAGTACCACAAAAATACAAATATAAACAAACAAACCACTGTTCTCTACAGATGACCCAGTCTCTGATGTTCTGTTCTAGGAACCTAAAATGAACCAAGACACTGCTTTTGGTTGCAAACAACAGAATCTGTTTGGGCTAATTTCCACTTCAAAGTTATAATTGTCAGAGCTCGGATCAACCTGCTACAAAAAGCAGGTCCTCTATCACTGTCCCCTTAAAAACCAGATTCCTGGGCCGGAGATTTAGCTCAGTGGTTCCAGAGCCTGCCTAGCAAGCACAAGGTCACCTGGCAACCACATACAACAATACTGGGTGTGGTGACTCACGCCCACCAGCAATCAGTACCACATACCACGAATGCCAGGTTTGGTGGCTCAAAACTGTAATCCCAGGGCCGGAGGGTTAGCTCAGTGGTTCCGGCGCCTGCCTCGCAAGCGCAAGGTCCTGAGTTCAATCCCCTGTAACCACATACAATGCTGGGCGTGGAGACTCACGCCCACCAGCCATCAATACCACATACCACAGTGCCGGGCGTCGTGGCTCACGCCTGTAATCCCAGCACTCTGGAGGCAGAGGCAGGAGGATTGCTGAATTTGAGGCTTGCCTGAGCTGCATAGTGAGCTCAGGGCCAGCCTGAACTACAGCGAGACCCTGTCTAAAGAAAAAAAAAAAAAAACAGATTCCTTGGTCTCTGTGCTGACCAGTGGATCACTGCACCAGGACATCATCACCTATTGCTCATTTCGGTATCCAAGTGTCAATCTTGGTCTAGGTGTATAGTTCAGTGGTAGAGCATGTACCTAGCAGGCAAGAGATCCCAGGTTCAATACCCAGTAGAGAGAGAGAGAGAGAGAAACAAAATAAAGGAAGGAGGAAGGAAAGGAAGGGAGGGAGGTGAAGGGAACTCTCAATCTCATGTATTTGAATGACAATGCTTTGATGACATATCTGTCCTGTCCTAAGAGTCCACAAATACAGGTTTTGCACACTGTCTTGGGGAAACAACACTCTCTCATATGGAAAATCATCAAAATTTAAAAACATCATGCAAATCGGGCTGGACAACCATTCATAACAGAAGTATTTTCATTCAATGTGGATTTCTTCCTATATATAGTTGCTCTCCCATTAAGAAACCAATCTGCTTGGTGTGGTAATGTGATGGATGATAATGATGAGTCAATGTTTAACTCTTAAAGAAAGTAGGCTTCATTTTGAAATAATCCATTATTTAAAAACTCCCCAGGATTCCAACCTACCATGCAAGCGGATGCTAAATTCATACTATGTTATAACAATTCCATAATAATTCAAAAATTCATGACTGACAACCTAATTTTATCAATGACTTTTACTTGGAGCTCATTATTTTCATCTCATCTCTAGAACAATAGCTTTGCCATATACTAAGAGTACCAGAAGTCAGAAATCTTAATACTAACAAGGTTACTAATAAGCTTTGTCCCAGAGTACAGAATATAAACTGGTAACATTTTGGTCTTGCAAGGCGGAGTCTTTCCTCACTTTCCTTTTGTGATGTAAAGCAGCCCAAGGATCCTTGCCTTCCTTGTTCTCTTCGCCAGTCCTGGCAGGTGTTCTTCACACCGTAACGACTGCACCCCCTGCCGTCAGCCTTCTCTGTGAGCCAGGCAGGCATGTTACTGGCAGCTGCTGCGTTGGCTCCTCACGTACCTTTATTGCTGTTCTCATCTCTGTCTACAGAGAAGGGAACTTTCTATAATTGTGGAGGTAACCGATCCACTAGACTTTCCTCAGGTCTTACAGTAAGCTTCTCACCTTACAGCGTATTATGACTGTAGTCTTCTCTTGCAATTCAAGCTGTAGGGTAATCTTCAGGCTTCATGAAATCTTCCCTCTGTCACTTTTTACCATGGGCTCCTCTTAAGTATGTCCAGAACTAAGGAATCTCCATTCCTACAGTCAGTCATTACAACATCTGTAATTAAAAGCCATGGTGTTTGCCTCCTTTGTCCAGTCTTACCAAGTGTTCTATAAGAACACATTTCTTCTAATCCAGAAAACAGTTACTCTCATTTTTCAAGGAAAAAAAAAGGTAAAATATTTATCTGCTCTTCCAAGTCAATGTCTCATACCCATGAGGAAATTGTTCCTTTTTGAAAGGGGGCATAGAACTGGGCATGGCCTATGCCTGTTATCTCAGCTATTCAAGAACTCGAAGCAGGAGGATCCTGAATTTGAGGCCAGGCTGTGTGAGTCAGAAAAACTTTATAAATAAATAAATGGCTGAAGATGGAACTCAGTGGTATAGTACTGGTACCGTGAGGCCAAGGGTTCAAGCCCTAGTAGCACAAAGAGAAAAAAGAGACAGAGAAAGAGAGAGACAGAGAGAGAGATGAAAGACAGAGAGATGAGAGACAGAGAGAAAGAAATTATCCTAAATCACCTCTGTCTTACCCTTACCTTATCACCTTTATACTGTATCCCCAACAATAATATCTGGGCTTGTCACACTGGAATTCTCAACAAACAACTGAATACATAAATAAATAAAGCAATAAATCCTAATTATCTCCATATATTGTCCCAAATTTTTCTTCTAGTCTCTATGTTCGACAGCATTCAAGTGATTATGGTATCTAAAATTAAATAAAGTATCAGTCACAGGGATAGAAAGGGAAATTGTTATTAATATCTTTCTTAAAATAAGAGAAACAGAATACTGCTCACCAAAAGTTTAATTATTTTGGGTAGAACATTACTTTACTAGTATATCTACTATACCATATCCA
The DNA here is from genome assembly GCA_004025085.1 of Thryonomys swinderianus. Taxonomy (NCBI): domain Eukaryota; kingdom Metazoa; phylum Chordata; class Mammalia; order Rodentia; family Thryonomyidae; genus Thryonomys; species Thryonomys swinderianus. The sequence goes on from PVIC010000262.1 coordinate 43,837, forward strand.
TTTCCCTTGTTGTGAGTGAATAAAAAAGTCAATAATGCTTGGGCAAGTCCCTACTGCCCTTCAGTTCATTAAGCTAAGGTAGCCAGAACTCTTAGATAATAAATCACTCTCTGGTTACAGTTTTTTGAGCCATTCTATATAGGATATGGATTGCTCATTTCATTTTACATTTTATAATATAATGCCAAATGCCTGGATTATTGATGGGAGTTCATAGATGGGTTCCAGGGTGTTAATACACACAATGTTGTTTGTATGTGCGAAATATGTCAACGGGAAAAGAATCTATAGGTTAGGTTGCTGCTTATCCAAAGCTTAGTGACCAAAAGGGGTCCTGCCTGTAAATGCAGTGATTTCTACCTGTCCTGGGTTTCTCCTGTTTCTTCGATGTGGCTTGACTCCAGTGGCTGAAAGGAACTAATGATGATTTCTAACTCTCTAGCATCCTAGGAATTCCCTACTGCACTGCTGACTCATGATAATAACTAATTTAAACTACTCACCAAACAACTGTACTGTAGAAGGCCAAATGCAAATTATTAACCCAAACTGGCAAAAAAAAAAAAGGCTTTCTGAGTTTAAAATACCTAAATATTTCTTCCTAAAAGTGCCAACCAGCAAGGTGGTCCACACACTGCCAAGCTGTAGAACAGTAAAGCAGAAAACCACATCAAGAAAGTGAGTGACACGAGGCACAGCAGGACATGTACAGGGCCTGCACTTCTGCCGTGCAGCTGGGCAGAATGGACCTACTCTAGAAGCTGCTGGAAAGCAAATGACTCCCAAGGACAGGATAAAGACATGTTCCCACGGAAGTTAAGCAATGCAGGAGACTGCAGCCTCCAGAAGCCAATAGATACATAGTCCTTTTGGAGTGAATATACAAGTTTTTCTACCATCATAAATAACTAAACCAAATTCTTTCTTGCTTACAAATGGTCTGAGTTTCTCGCTACAGCCTTCACGTGCTAGAAATTATCTTTACCTTATGCTTTTCAGCTTGAGTCATTTTTACTGTCATGAAAGGTGAAAAGGAACGCTTCCCCCACCCTCACACAGCTTCTGAGGAAGGCATATGACATGGCTGGGATTGAGTCTATTTCTTTCATGCCACATATACCAAGGCGAGATGTGTTTTCCAAGAAATATATATATCGTACATACAAAGGCTGGAGAAATTCAGAACTAGCCTTCTACTATTTGCCCTAAAATAACATAGAAGAAATCACTCATAATTTATGCTGCACATCCAGATATAAAGTGTATATGGCATACCTTTTTAAATACTAAGAAAAAGATCTTTTTATCTTCCTAAAGAAACTCGGTTCTAATTGCAAACCGAGTTTCTTAATGCAGCAAAAAAACCTACACATCACCTTGAAAGGTGGAGAGCAAAGTCTGAAGAGCATGAGATTGATGTGGAGAATATATATTTTGATTTATGGGATGGCAGGCAGGTGGGGGCACATAGAGTTTAAATGGTCTTAACCGGAACTAAAGGAACCAGTATTTGGATAATTAGCCAAAAGCATATCCTGGATAGAATGAGGTTTGGCATTTTCAATTACCCAGAAAATCACCTCACTTTCTATTTCTACTTCATACCACAAGTGCAGATCTTGGAAAACCTCCTTCCAGTGAGAGTGGAGACTGAGACTGGCAGATCCCACTGAATCAAGGGTAAACCGAGAACCAAAAAGTTCCTAACAGTTTTAAAATATCACCGTGCATAATTTAACACTGGGGAATATAATTTTGTAAATTGAATATTTCTCTAGCATCCATAAAATTCAGGAAAAATAATAAAGATGAGTATTAAAAAATAAAGCTAACCAGGTATCATTTCATTTTACATAAAATAGAGATTTGCATTCCCAGCTGGTCTGAAGTTAAGACAGCTATTTCCATTTACTATGCCCCTTAAAGCAGTTTTAAAAGTATCAGCTTCTCTGCTCAATTGTAAAATGCCTGCTAGTTTTTGAAGGAGTGCTTTGGAGGGTGAGAAAGATTCAACTCTAAAACGGCTAAAAGACAGTTTTATGAATCTCACTGTGTCTACAAGATGAAGTATTCAGGCTGTTATCATGTGCTTATATTTCCAGGATGTGAACAGACAGCTCCTGCCTCTGTATTGATGACTACTTACTATGCTGGCACCTTTTGTGCCGCACAATAGGTAACACATCTGCAAAATGGCTCTTAGAAGCAGGAAAGGCAGCTGTTAAAATTACACTCTTGCTGCATTAAAACCACCCCCTCGTTGTAAGCCTTGTGAGGACCGTTAAGAACTCATCTTACCTGATCCCTCTTGATGAGCTGTATATATCTGTGGACTTCTGAAAATATCACTGAGGCCTGTTGTCAGTCTTCTATTATTCAGAAGAACTTTATCTCTTATGAAGCAACAGAAGCCAAACCATTACAGCTTACAGACCCCCTAATTCCTATCTATTAGGCAACCAGTCTCCCATTGGGTTGGGAAAGACTGAAATTTGCATGCATATACAGTGTGAACAGAAATGTTTATTTCCACGCAAGAGGACATCTCAAGGTTGTACAAATCAAAAGTTTCTTATTCCTGGCCTCCTCTTGTACAAAACCTAAGTCACTACACAGCAGCCCCTCACAATCTTGAAATTCAGCCCGGACTATGTTCAACACTGACCCTGAGCAAATGGGCACCTTCAAGATTTTCTGTCATGAGACCAGTGTCCTGGATCAAAAGCAGACATTGTGCAGATCCCTTTACTTTCCGCCATTTTCTAGGAGTCAGCCAGCAGCATTCAAAAAGCAATAGCCCAAGAGTCTTTCAAATTTCTTCATTACGAATGTATATTTTTGTTTTCTGGGGATGAGGCAACAAATTACTATTAACAGCGTGGATTAAAACGCCAGAAACTTGGGCTGGAGGTTTAGCTCAGTGGTTCCGGCACCTGCCTAGCAAGCACAAGGTCCCCAGTTCAATCCTTGGTAACCACGTGCAACAATACCAGGTGTGGTGAGTCACACCCACCAGCAATCAGTACCACACACCACAGTGCCTGGTGTTATGGCTCGTGCCTGTCATCCCAGCACTCAGGAGGCAGAAACAGGTGGATTGCTGAGTTTGAGGCTTGCCTGGGCTCCATAGGGAGCTCAGGGCCATCCTGAACTACAAAGTGAGATGCTGTCTCAAAAATACACACACACACACACACACACACACACACACACAGAAATTTATTCTCTCACAGGTCGGAAAGTCAAAAGTCTGCAATCAAGCCATCAGCAGTGCCATCATCCCTCCAAGTCTCTCCAGGACAATCTGTCTTTCTTTGTCTCTTCCATTTCCGGTGACTATTGGCATGACTTATACTGTGACTACATCATTCCATATCCCGCCCCCATGATCACAGGGCTTGTTTGCTACTCACTTATAAAAACACTTGTGATTTTTATTAACTATGTGAACTTGAGGTTTACATAGTTAATCTTAATAACCTCATCTCGAGATTCTTAACAATTATATCTGCTAAGGCCCTTTTAAAAAAAGAGTAACATGTACAAGTCTTAGGGATTAGGATTTGATATTTTTGAGTGTCTATTTTTTAAACTAATATAGTATCCAAGACCTTAAACCTTGAGTAACTACAAGTTTCTGAGCAGTCCTCAAATGGCCAACTTTGCAATTTACTGACTGACTTAAGACCCTTAGATTATTCAATGTTTTACTGCTCTCTGCACAGAGTTTCCATTTTCTCAGTGTTCCTTTCAGTTTGAATCTTCAATGTCTTCCAGAAGCTCCCATATTGAAAGTGTGCTTCCTAGCTAATGATACTACTGGCAGACAGTGGAAACTAGGTAGGACCTCATTGGAGGAAGTAGGTCACTGAGAGGACAGAATGTCTTTGAAGGGCATATTCCCCCACCAGCCGCTGGCTTACTGTGTCCGTCTCTTCACTTCCTGGCTATCATAGATGGACAGCTTTCCTTTGCCACATTTTTCTGCCACGATTCTCTGTCTCATCACTGACAAAAGATAATGGAGCCCACTGATCACTGTAAGTGTGAAATAGTGAGCTACAATAGATATTCCCATCTTTAAGTTCATTTTCTTACATATTTTCTTTTGGTGGTGGAAAAATCCTCAGGTACTGCCCTTCCGGCCTAGCACCTTCCTTATGGCCAGCACACTATCATGATTGCTAGGAAAAGGGGGCAGCCCATGAAGTGATTGACCTCTCTCTCTTTCACTTGTTTCCTCTTAAGTGAGTAGTAGAGAAAGTGGAGCACACTTCATAGTGTCTTTACACTGTAATGACCCTCAGCTTCATCTCAATCAGCACCAAATACTTTTCCTATGCACCACAGCCTGTTTCATGTTTACTCTCATGTGTCCCTATTGACAACTGAATCCAGCTAAGACAATGTGGCTGCCTGTTTTCTCTGAACCCACTGCTGTCAACCATTCTAACCATCAGAAATTAAGGCTAACAGAAGATTCAAGACCACAGCTTCCCCCAAAACTCCCTGCCAATGAATAAACATGGTATTTTCCAAATTTGGTAGCCTCTTTGAACGTATGTATTTGACATTTGGTTCAGAATCCAGCCTTGACCTCCAACCCATAATACAATATGGAAGGAAGGAAGTATTGCCCACCTATATCACACCACAGCACATGAACTTAGGAGTGAAAGTATGAAGAAAAAGGAGAATGAGAAAACAATGAAATCACGGGAGTGTTTCCACCACCAATCCACTTGTAAAATAGAAGTATTAATTTGTATTTCTTCAATTTGGCTTTAGTTCCTTGGCAAATTTCAAAACATAAGTATCTTGCTACTCTAAATATAATTCTAGAAATTAAATTATGTATTGCTAAGCAATCTGATACTTAAAACATACTCCAGCTATTTGATTATAGACAGTTGTGTATATTTATTGTTCTTTATTGATCAATTTAATTATTATTAAGGATAAACATAACCATTAATGATTTTTCATTGACTTTATAGCCTGTGAGATTAGGACTCAGCTGTGAGAAAAGAAGCAATTAAATAACTAGAAGTAAAAGATGCTGCAGATAGAGTCACATTCTGAAATTAGTCTTACCAAAGTATTTTTCACATCTCAGCTATGAAAGGGAAGCAATGCTCCCAAATTTGTTCCTGGAAGCAACCACTGATTCCAAAATGGGGGGGGGGGGGGTTGAGAGAAAGGGAGAGAGAGAGAGAGACCCAACCAAAAGAGAGAACTACAGGCCAATCTCCCTAATGAACATTGATGCAAACATCGTCAATAAAATACTGGCAAATGGAATACAGAGAATCATTAAGAAGATAATATACCTTGACTAAGTTGGATTCATCCCAGGGAAGCAACGATGGTTCAGTATATGTAAATCAATGTCATACACTACATAAACAGAATCAAGGCCAAAAACCATATGATCATTTCAGTAGATGCAGAAAAAGCATTTGACAAAATCCAACACCCATTCATGATCAAAATCCCACAGAAAATTGGAATAGATGGACTTTATCTCAACCTAATAAAAACTATATGTGGGAAGCCAACAGCCAGTTATCACCCTAAATTGTCAAACACTGAAATCTTTCACACTAAGATTGGGAAAGGACAAGGATGTTCACTTTCACCACTCCTGTTCAATACAGTGCTAGAAACATCAGCCACAGCAATTAGACAAGAGAAAGAAATAAAAAGAATATGGGCCAGAGATTTAGTTCAGTGGTTCCGGCGCCTGCCTAGCAAGCACAAAGTCCTGAGTTTGATCCCCGGTGACCACATACAATGCTGGGCATGGAGACTCACGCCCACCAGCAATCAATACCACATACCACAGTGCCGGGCGTGGTGGCTCACGCCTGTCATCCCAGCACTTGGGAGGCAGAGGCAGGAGGATTGCTGAGTTTGAGGCTTGCCTGGGCTACATAGTGAGCTCAGGGCCAGCCTGAACTACAAAGCGAGACCCTGTCTCAAAAAAAAAAAAAAAAAGAACAAAGATAGGAAAGGAAGAAATTAAACTGTCACTATTTGCTGATGACATGATGCTATACTGAGAAGATTCTAAAAACTCAACCAAAAGTCTGCTAGATTTAATTGCTAACTTTAGTGGCATAGCTGAATACAAGGTCAATGCTCAAAAATCAATAACCTTTGTATACACAAACAACAGACTTGGAGAGAAAAATTGGGAGTCATGCCCTTTCATTATAGCATCCAAAAAAATGAAATATCTAGGAATCAATCTAGGAAAGAAAGTAAAAGATCTCTACTCTGAAAACTATACCACTCTGAAAAAGGAAATAGAAGGAGATATCAGAAAATGGAAAGGCATCCCTTTTTCCTGGGTAGGAAGAACCAATATCATCAAAATGGCTATACTCTCTGAACTCCTATATAGATTCAGTGCAATTCCCATTGAAATACCAACAACATATTTCACAGATCTTGAGAAAGTAATCAAAAAATTCATCTGGAACCACAAGAGACCTAGAATAGCAAAAGCAATTCTATGTAACAAGGACATGGTGGGGGTATCACAATCCCCAACATGAAACTATACTACAAAGCCACTGTGATTAAAAAAAAAATGCATGGTACTGACAAAGTAACAGACCTGAGGACCAGTGGAATAGATTAGAAGATCCAGAAACAACTCTAGATACACTAAGTCATCTCATCTTTGACAAAGGAGCCAGATACCTTCCATGGAGGCCAGACAGCCTCTTTAACAAATGGTGCTGGAAAAACTGGGCTTCAATCTGCCAAGGGCTAAAGCTAGGCCTATCTCTTTTACCATGTACTAAATTAAAATCAAAGTTCATTAGAGATCTAAATATTAATACAGAAACACTAAACCTTCTGGAAAACAGGTTAGGTAGAACCCTTGGAGACATTGGCTTAGGGAAAGACTTTATGAATAAAACCTCTATATAGCACATGAACTAGCAGAAGGAATGAACAAATGAGATCTCATCCTATTAAATATCTTCTGCAGGGCCGGAGGGTTAGCTCAGTGGTTCCGGCACCTGCCTCGCAAGCTCAAGGTCCTGAGTTGGATCCCCAGAAACCACATAAAATGCTGGGTGTGGAGACTCACACCCACCAGCAATCAATACTACATACCACAGTGCCAGGCGTGGTGGCTCGTGCCTGTTATCCCAGCACTTGGGAGGCAGAGACAGGAGGATTGCTGAGTTCGAGACTTGCTACATAGTGAGCTCAGGGCCAGCCTGAACTACAAAGCGAGACCCTGTCTCAAAAAAAAAGAAAATCTTCTGCACAGCAAAAGAAACCACTGGCAGAGTGAAAAGAAAACCAACAATATGGGAAAAGGTTTTTACCAGTTCTTCCTCAGATAAAGAGCTACTATCTAGAATATACAAAGAGCTTTTAAAAATCACCCCTCCCCAAATTTAAAGAGCCAATTCAAAAATGGGCATTTGAAATGAACAGACACTTTTCCAATGAAGAAGTAAAAGCAGCTCAGAAGCACATGAAGAAATGCTCAACATCACTGGTCATTCAAGAGATGCAGATGAAAACAACTCTGAGATTTCCTCTCACTCCACAACAAATAACTGCTATCTCAAAATCAAACAGCAACAAATGCTGACGAGGCTGCGAGGAGAAAGGAACCCTTCTCCACTGTTGGTGCGAATGTAGACTTGGACAAGCACTCTTGAGACCAGTGTGGAGATTCCTAAAAAAAACTAGGACTAGAGGTCCCATTTGACCCTGCTATTCCCCTGCTAGGGATATACGTCCAAGTATTAAAAGATTCATATCACAGCAACATATGTGCACCCATGTTTATAGCAGCTCAGTTTTGCAATAGCTAAATCTTGGAAACAGCCCAAATGCCCATCAACTGGAGACTAGATAAAGAAAACGTGGATTTTTTAACAAAGTGGAGTATTACTCAGCCATAAAGAATGATAATTTTGAGTCATTTATATTCAAAAGGATGTACCTTGAGGACAATCTCATAAGTAAAATAAATAGGTCACAAATGTGTAAATACCTTATCTTTTCTCTGATATGAGAAACTGAAAATGTAAATAAGCCCTATAATGTATGACAGAAAATATAAAATAGAAAATATCCTAAGGAAAGTGGTGGGTAGGGATAAATAATGAGGGGAAAGAAAAAATTGTGATAGTAAAGAAAAAGGTGAAATAAAGCTTATGTATATAAGGGGTGGGGATGGGAGGGTGGGTTAGGGGAATGGAAAAAAATGAGAATTAAGTCATGTCATATATGAATACAAATTATCAATGTTGAGTGTGATCATGATATGTATATAAAATGTACCTATTTCACAATAAATTTTTTTTTTAAATCTCAGCTATGCAAGTAGTTTTAGTGGCCACCTAAATCCAGAACAGAGTCTGTATTTGTCAGGAAAGGCTCTGCTGTGCTTTAGTAATACATAATCCCAAAATCTTGATGGTTCAAATGTTTGAAAGATTTACTTCTACTGAAGCTACAGGTAGATAATCTGAGGTTCCACCGAACACCTCATTGGGGCCAAGGATGACCACATATTGACAGTTCTTTCTGGTAATGGAAAAAAAACTCAGCAAACCTCGTCATTTTTTAATTAAACCTTCTGCCTGTGTCAGCTGCCTTTTTTTTGTTCATATCTTATTGGTCAGAGCAAGTCATGATCATCAGTGAGTTCAACAGATCCTGGAGTCAAAGGGTAACTGAATACTTAGCAAGCTTCCAAAAATTTCACCTTTAATCTTTCCCCAAAAGTTCATAGATGGAAAGGTTTAAGTCCATTGTCAGCTGACTCTAAAGTAGAAACATCATAACAGAAAGATAGGGCAGAGCAAAAATGCTATTCATATGCAGCCAGAAAAGAGAGACAGAAACAGAAAGACAGACACAGTGAAAGACAGATAGGCAGACAGGCAGTTAGAAACAAAGAGACAGAGAGACGGAAACAAGAGACAGAAACAGCAACACAATGGGTGACAGAAACAGAGAAAGAGAGGAAAATGCTGATGGTCTTCTGTCTTCTTCCACTTCTATACCATGTGGGGCCCGATCTATGGACAGTGCTGCCCACATTCAGAACAGGCCTCCCCACTTTGTTTGCGGTGACACGTGCTAGCTATGTCCAGAAACACCTCACAGACTCACTCAAAATGTGTTTTACGGGGCCAGGA
>PVIC010000262.1:53118-78541 GCA_004025085.1 Thryonomys swinderianus
CAGGAGGATTGCTGAGTTCGAGACTTGCCTGGGCTACACAGTGAGCTCAGGGCCAGCCTGAACTACAAAGCGAGACCCTGTCTCAAAAAAAAAAAGAAGAAGAAGAAGACGAAGGAAGAAGAAGAAGGAGGAGGAGGAAGAGGAGGAGGAAAAGCATGACATTCCTCATTTTGTGCTCTTATGTTAATAGGATAAATCTTCTCATTTTCTGGGCCAGCTTCTCAAGTATTAGAAATACTCAAACCCTCCATTATTTCTCATGTAGCAGAGTCTTTTCTCAATGCTTTCACTTTTTCCAAATCCCTTTTCTGGTCATCAATTTCCCTGGCGTTCTCTCTGCCTCATAGAGCCTTCCACATGCTTGGGTTCTAGCAATGTGTTTTCACCATCAAATTTACTCCGCTCAGCTCAGGTGTCTGTGGCAAAGCTCTCTCCACATCCAACAGGCAAGATGCTGCGGAAGACGCACGGTTACGGCACCCTAGGTATCTGTGTTCCGTGGCACTGTTTGTACCTCATTAGTAAACATTTTCTTTAAATTATCTCGGATACTCATTAAATATTATCAGCTACTTAGAACCAAAGGATAATTATGAGTTTAATGAAGCGTGCACCAGCTTGCTCAAGTCTAACGTTTGTTTCTCTGCTGGGACCCCATTTTACTTTGCACTTATCCTTCAGCAAAGCTACTCTACAAAGTCACTTTGGCAATAAGAAGTATTTAATTAGATTAATGAATTTTTATCGCCTCTCTTAGGGATTAGGCTTGTTAAATCCTGGCGACCAAAGAACAACAGATTTTTTATTACTGAATGTTTAGGGATGCGCTGGCTGTGCAGCAGTGGCAGCCCTCCTAAGTCAGCCCGCTCTGGGCAGTGCTACCTTGGGTCCCTCGGTAGGCCGTGGATACTGGCACAGACAACCTGTGCCTTCAGTTACATCACAGAAATCACAATGCAAATGAAATCATGTGCATCCCAGACAGGGCTCTCGGCAGCTGTCTTGCTGTCAAAGGCTGCTGCCTCAGTGTGCCCTGAGAAAATGTGTCATCTCTTCCTCTATTTGCAGGTGTTTGGGAAGAAAAGGAAAACCCTACAGTCAGTGCTTCTAGCTCCTCACGATGGCATGAGTATCCATTGACGTTTTCCTAAGCCAGTGGTGTGACGATTAATAATAAAACACATGGGGTGAATCTTTTCCAGGAGAGTTGTGCTACTCATTTAAAGATGTTAAGCGATTATACATATGTAAAACAATTTGGTATCTTTCTTAGCTAATGCTTTGAATTATGGCAAGATCTTTCATCTAGAAACTTCAAAGCCCTTTTAAAAACCCAACTGCATCTCTCCACACGCCTATGAGGCAGTTTTCAAGCCTGGATATCCCCACTTAATACAATGAACAACTGAGGCACAAAGACAGAGTTGGCCAAAATTATAAAATAAACCAACCTCACAACAAAAGAACGGCTTTGTGCTGACAAGGTTGATGTCCTTTCAGAAGTATACAAATCCAAATGTAATCACAGGATTATCTCTCAGAATTTTAAGATGATATTCCAGGAAAAAGAAATGGGCACGGGCCTCAAAGGAGCTGGTAGACATCCTAGGGTGATAAATTTTTTATCAGAGCAGAGAGAAGAAATACAGAGCTGGAGACATTGAAAGGAAGTGTGGTGCACCTCAGAGGGAATGCAAGCTACAATATTAACAAGGAAGACTTTGTTAAATTTAAGCAATTTGTAAACATTTAGGTCTGATTATACAACATCTAAAGTGACCGTATGATTTATCACTCAAATTGAGACATTTTGCAAACTAGTATACCATTAACAATTTACACTCATTGTACCTTTCCTATTTCTTTGCAGTTAAGCTAGTAAGCAATGTTTTAGTCTTTGCATAAGTGCTGTCACTTAAACATGGACTATATGTTTAAAAAAATCTCATATTTTGATGAAGAAACCAGGGAAGAAATTTTTAAAAAGTTAACTATGAAGACAGTTTTCATAACTGAAAAAAAAAAAAAACAAGTTTCCAGCTGTTTTCTTAGCAAGTATCAGTCCTCTTTTCTGACACTACAGGTGTAAGAACAGTACCTGTGAATACACTGTGCTAGGCTAATAGATAAACTAATTTTCTCTTCTTTCAATTTGTTTAAATAGCTCTCTCTGAAGCCCATGTGCACTGACCCAACTAAAGCAGCCATGAGGAAGAGGCCACTGGACTGTGCAGTGACTTGCAGACACAGACATCCGTCGTCATGCTTCTGTCCTACTGGGAGATCTAGACAAGATGACCCTCCGGAAGGAGGGACCCTCTTCCCTCCCACCCTGGGCAACGAATGATGGGAACAGACTCATGGAGAAGCTCTTCTCAAAGCTTCTACTTAAGGATCCAGAAGAAGAAGCTGCACACTGCTTCTAACCCAGTCTTGTCTTCCAGAACTTACTGAGCTGATGGAGCTGTTCTGTGCCTGCACAGTCATGCGCAGTAGCCACTTCCCCTGTGGGGCTTCGGAACACAGACGTGAGTCTAGGATGACCAGAGAACTGAGTGTTTGGTCTTACCTATTTTTAATGAATTTAGATTTAAATTTAAGCGTGGCTGCTGGGTACCATAATGGATCATAGAAATCTAGACCCTTGAGTTTATATACACATAATAACATGGATTCCTTGAAATCAGGAGATGCTTCATGTTTTCAGTGAAGGTTCAGTGCCTACATCACAGCGTTAAAAGACAAACTCCCTGGAGGGGAAATAAAGCGGTGCACCTACACCTACCCGCAAAGTGGAAACAGATGTGAATCTGCCAGAGCACGCGAGGCTCATGAAAGAGACTAAATGCTATCTTTCATTTCTTTTATCTGTAGTTAAGATGCAGTTTGAAGTACCTGAGTGGCTGCCTTTGTGCTAATATCATTTAACACTATGCTTGAGTGGCAGGTCTGATTCATCGGGGTAGCAGGATCTGTCCTGGTTTGGAGAGCTCTTCTTCCAGCGGTAGTCAGCGAAGAGACTACAGATCGAGAGCGAGTCCGGGCCTTTTGTAAACAACTCTGATGTCAGGCTACCCCCTGCTGGACAGAAAAGGAAGAAAAGACCCAGGCACTGTTACAAAGGACCACTGCATGTTTTCTACATGGGGATTCTATTTTGTTCAGGATTCAGGAACCGATCACCATGGACAGGTGGGATGAAATCACCAGGAAGATCCTTGACCTTATTGCTCTGTTTCTTCCAGCTCCTGAGGAGTGTGACACTGACACGTGGCCCACCGTGGGGAGTCGGACGGGGTTCGGTGCCTTTTTATCATAGGAACCTCCACCAGGCTCCATGCGAGTTAAAAAGGTGAACATGTTCTGTGAGAAGCGCAAGCCTAGAGGAGTTTAAAATAATGCAGTTCATAAATACACACACACAAGTCAACTTAATGCGTAGATATCAGTTGCGCGACCAGCTGATATAATGACCTTTATTACTAAACCATGATATGGATACAGTTATTGCAACTACTTGCCCCTGACCTGTATCTGCAGCACCAAAGCAATTGTTTTGCTACAAAGAATAATGAAAGGTAAACTGTCCTTTGCTCTAAGGTTGTGTTTTAATGTCCAAAGTAAAACTAAGAATTTCAGCACAATTCTAACCCAGAGAGTCATGATATACTCCAATTCCAATAAAAATTGAGAAATAAGCATTTATTTCTGTATTTAATATATTTAGTTCTTTAACCTTAAAGATTCTACTTTTTAAAGAATTGTGGCACTACTTTCCCCACTTCCATAGCAGAATAAAATGTACAATTAAATATAAACTCAAGCAAGTTTAAAAGAGCTCTTCAAAAAGAAGCTATGGCAAGAATTTCGTGGGAACAACCGAAAAGCTTCCAAGCACCACTGAGGTGCTCGGCGCTGCTCGGTTTCACTGAAATGGACCTAGCCCCTGGCCTGGAAGTTTTAAAGCACACCGTGCTGAAGACAGGCTGCACTCAGAGAAACAGTGATGATCTCTTCAGACACATCAACAGAAGCCTTCGTTTGTTAACAATGAGTGATCTGAAGGGAGAGGGACTTGGAAAAAACCTTAGGAACCAAATTTAAAGCTGATTTAGCTCCCGGAAGAAAGACAAGGCATTGCTAAAACAATAACACACCCAGTCGTGCAGTTCATGTGGGGTCTGAACTGAGCCTACTAAAAACCGTCACGTCACTTGCAGAGCTGACCGTCTGCTAATGCGCAACTGTCTGCAGTGACTGAGGCCGGCAACAGGGCGTGAGAAGCTACTCTGTTCTGGGACGAGGTGGTTTACCTCACCTTGGGGCTTGGCCTCGTAGGAGGAGAAGTGAGAGGAAGAGCAGAAGTGACAGGTCAGCAAGGAGACGAGTGAGCAGCCCGTGGCTAAGGTGCAAGTCAGTGTCCCTTTAAAGACCAGAGCAGGAGGCACCGCCAGTAAATGCTCAGGACGTTTGCCATCAGGCTTCCGTACATTCCAAAATGCCACAAGGGGCCCACCCGCCCTTCCCTCTTCTCCTGCTTGGAGCTTCTCGGACTGACACCGCTCTCCATCCTCAGCGCTACAGCACATGGCTGGGCATGCGCACACATGTCCGTCTTGAAGGCTTTTGTCTCCCTATTGGTCTGACAGAGTCACAGAAGAGATTTCAAGGTCACAAGGTAAGGGTCTCATATACATGGAGGGCATTTTTGGATATGATCATTCTGTTCCTTGATTAAAAGAAAGGTGTAGCCCATACTTCACAGAGCTAGAGAAGATCATCCAAAAATTCATCTGGAACCACAAGAGACCTAGAATAGCAAAGTCAGTTCTAAGCAACCAGGACATGGCAGGGGTATTACAATCCCCAACTTAAAACTGTACTATAAAGCCACTGTGATAAAACACTGCATGGTGCTGGCAAAGTGACAGACCCGAGGACCAGTGGGATAGATTAGAAGATGCAGAAACAACTCTGGATACACTAAGCCACCTCATCTTTGACAAAGGAGCCAAATACCCTCAATGGAGGAAAGACAGCCTCTTTAACAAAGGGTGCTGGAAAAACTGGGCTTTAATCTGCCAAAAACTAAAGCTAGACCTAGCTCTTTCACCATGTACTAAACTAAAATCACAATGGATTCCAGACCTAATCATTAAAACAGAAACAATAAACCTGCTGCAGAACGGGTTAGGTAATACTCTTGGAGACATTGGCTTAGGCAGAGACTTTATGAATAAAACCTCTATAGCACAAGAACTAGCAGCAGGAATCAACAAATGGGCTCTCATCCTACTGAAAATCTTCTGCACAGCCAAAGAAACCACTGGCACTGCTAAAATACAGCCAACAACATGGAAAAAATCTTTACAAGCTGTTTGTCAGACAAAGGGCTATCTAGACTTTATAAAGAACTTAACAAATCAGTCCCCCCAAGTTTAAAGACCCAATTCAAAATGGGCATCTGAAATGAACAGACACTCCTCAGAGGCAGAAGTCAAAGCAGCCAAGAAGCATATGAAGAAATGTCCAAACCTCACTGATCACTCAAGAGATGCAGGTTAAAACAACACTGAGATTTCATCTCCTTCCACAAAGAATAGCTGCTATTGCAAAATCAACCAGCAATAAATGCTGGCGAGGCTGTGGGGAGAAAGGAACCCTTCTCCACTGTTGGAGGGATTGCAGACTTGTGCAACCACTGTGAAGATCAGTGTGGACATTCCTCAGAAAACTAGGATTAGAGGTTCCATTTGACCCCGCTATTCCCCTGCTAGGAATACTCGAAGGAATTAAAAGAATCATACTGTAAAGACATATGTGCACCCATGTTCCTAGCAGCTCAGTTGGTGATAACACAATCTTGGAAACAACCCAGATGCCCATCAACTGGGGACTGAATAAGGAAGATGTGGTTTTTGTTGGTTTTTTTTTTTTTTTTTTTGAGACAGGGTCTCGCTTTGTAGTTCAGGCTGGCTCTAAGCTCACTGTGTAGCCCAGGCAAGCCTCAAACTCAGCAATCCTCCTGCCTCTGCCTCCCAAGTGCTGGGATGACAGGCGTGAGCCACCACGCCCGGCACTGTGGTATGTGGTACTGAGTGCTGGTGGGCGTTGAGTCTCCACGCCCAGCACTGTATGTGGTTACCTGGGATCGAACTCAGGGCCTTGCGCTAGCAAGGCAGGCGCTGGAACCAGTGATCTAACCCTCCAGCCCCAAGATGTGGTTTTTTTTTAATAAAATGGAGTATTACTCCACCAAAAAGAACAATAAATTTCATTCATTTACTGCAAAAGGACACACCTTAAGGACACACTAATAAGTGAAATAAATAGATCATAGATATGTAAATACCATTATCTTTTCGGTGGTATGAGAACCTGTAGATGTAAATGAGTTCTAGAATGTATGAGAGATTTTGTGAACTAGGAAATACTCAAAGGGAATGTGGTAGGGGGAAGTAATGAGGGGAAAGAATAAATATGATTTGAAAAGAAAAAGAAAACACATGTATATAGGGGGTAGGGAGTTGTGGGGTGGGTTGGGATATGGGTCAAAATGAGAATTAACTCATGTCATATACTGGTACAAATGCCCCAATGTTGAGTGTGATTGTGAGCTGTATGTAAAACGTACCAATAAAGAATTTAACTGGAAAAAAATCAAAGGTGTAGCAAGCAGATGAAAGCGGAGAGATCAGCCCTCCTGTATTTAGGTTCCACCAATCTAAGCCAATGGTCTTTGGAGAGAATGAGGTGACTCTCTTTCTTCCTTCCCCCTTTATCTCCCACTGTATGAAATGAAAACAGAAATGTCTATTTTTCTTACAGAGGGGTTTTGCTAATGCTTGAAAAACAAATGCCCTGGTAGGCGTTCCCGGAGTGAGGTTCTGCAGGTCCAGGCGAGCCCAGATCGAGCTGGATCTGACACCCGCAGGAACGGGTGGTGCCCTTGGGGGTTCGTCTTGGACCCAAGGACTTCCTCTCTCCATGCTTCACAGACATACCTTCTCCACGATGAGCCAACGTGGACAGCTCCTGGGAAGAGGGGCACAGCTCTCCTCCCAAGCACCACGGCACCGCCTTGTTGTCAGGCTTCTGAAAGCCTAGTGACATGGAAAGACAAGACGGCGGTGAGCCCTAACTTGTTTCCCATGACAGTTTCCAGTGAGGAACATTATACCTCTTTATATCACATCGACAAAGGCTTTCGTTGGTTAAAATGAGCCGTCCAAAGGGAGAGGCGCGTGGAAGAAAAATCTCTTTAAAATTTCTCCACCTCCCTAACATTTGGGAGTGAGAATAATAAGAGATCAATGTATAGGTAGAAATTCTTAAGGTACACTTAAATCTGTGAAGTGAATAATTCACATCTAACCAATCTAACATCTTGGCCATTTTCATGATCAATGTCAATCAATCCCATTTTAGTTGAAGTGTTTAATTGGGTTCTTTCTTTCTTTTTCTTTCTTTCTTTCTTTCCTTCCTTCCTTCCTTCTTTCTTTCTTTCTTTCTTTTTCTTTTTCTTTCTTTCCTTCCTTCCTTCCTTCCTTCCTTCCTTCCTTCCTTCCTTCCTTTCAGAACAGTGGTTTCCAATTAGGATGTGAGTCACAGTTCAATTAATCTATTCCATAGTAAACTAGTGCATGACAGGACACCCTTGCAGAGAGGGTTCACAAGCACCAGTTGATAAATGGGGAATAAGGAAATGACCCAAGGTAACCGAGCAGTAGGGCAGATCCTCTGAGTGATCTCCAGTGAATACCAGGTACTGACCTTGTAACCACTATGCCACACTCCATGCAAAACACGGAGTCCAGTCATCGATTCATATATACACGTCTAGTGCATACTGATCAATAATCACACATGCACTCAGACACTCTGAGTATATGTACTCAGATATTCAGAACTATGACACTTAAGAAATGCAGGCATATGTCTCTAAGACTTTAAAGGAGTACACAGTTGATCTAGGCGTGTAGATGCCCTTAGCAGCCAATGTCAGTCTGGTCCATCTGGCTTTACTGACCTATCTCTGGAATAATAAAAATATAAGAAGCTGAATACTCTCAGCGCAACCTTAGCTGTATTTGTCTGCGTAATCTATAGTACTGTGTATGTCAACAAAAGGGTCTTAATTCCTCTCAACAGCCTTTGACAAATCTTGTCCTTGAAGTTTGATTTAGTATTGCTGGTGTCTGATTTAATACCAAAAACCACTCCAACTCAATAAATCTCTCCATAGAACAGGACGAAGAAAAAGAGACAGGTGTGAGTGTGTTTTCGTGTTCTTGGACTGCAGGTGTGAGTTTAATCAGACATAAAGTTTTCACTCCATTTGCCGAAATATACCATGTCAATGAGGCCATCTCTTTCTCCGTGACAAGGATGATGTTAATTTCTCATGAGTCACGTGTGAAGTGACCAGGGGAAAAACACAATCAATCCATCCAGAAATTGGATCTGCAAAGGTGCTTGGTAATGGAATGGATCTGCTTAGAGCTAAGGTCTTGACAACATCTGTTCTGCTTGGCACTGAGAAGAATTTTTAAAAGAGAGGAAAGGAGAGAAGAATAAAGTGAAATCTAATTTTGAGAAATAAGGATTAAAGGTTCCATTATTCATGCTGTTTTCACTGTATATATTGAGTTAACAACATGTGATTTTACTGGATGAAAATGTGGGCCCCATGCGAGGAGAGTGTGGTGCAGAGAAATCCCCACAGCGACGGTAATGAGTGAGGGTTAGAGCCTTGTCGGCGTGAGGCTGTAAACAGTCCCAGGCTTCGAGCGGGTGTAATAAGTGGAGATTGTTCCTGGACTTACTGGGGAGCACAGATAGTTTCTGCCACGGAAAAGCAACCCCCCTTGAGCCAGAGGCGCAGCCCCGCTACCTTCCTGCCTATCCTGTTGTAATGTGTGAAACGGGGACCCCAGAGTGCAGACTCCTGGCAGGAGGCACGGCCGCGCGCCCCCCGGAGGTGGCCGCCTGCCTTCTTTTATGTATTTATTTATTTATTTCTACATACCGTTTTGTCAATACTTGAGAGGTAGGTGTTTCTCCTCCTTACTCGACCCCTTCCCATTCCTAGCGTTAGGGCTCTCTCGAGAAGAAAAACCATTTAACAAGTTAAGTAAAGGAAACCCTGAGAAGCCCGTGTGGATCAATCCGGTGAGAAAGGACAAGAAGGAGAAAAACAGGTAAAAAGCTAATTTCTAAGCTCTGTAATGAGTCCCAGTCTATGCAACCTGTACCAAACCCTAAGGTCAGATGGCTAAAGGCAGGTCCTCCACCCAGTGAGCACGGAAACGGCTCATCCAACTCTCATAATGCGCTACCACACTAAGAAAAATGGGGGCTTAATCTCAGTACCACAGAGGGTCTGAGATTAAGAAGAAAAGGGAAAGGAACTTCATGCTTCTAAGCTGATACTGGATATACGCTACATACGTTCTACAACTACCTTAAGACAACCTAATATTCGCATCAGCGTTAGGCTATAGATCGGATCAGACAAGAATCGTCAGTGGATGTAAATCTTAAGGAAATTTAGTACAGGGCAAAATATCTACACGGCCTTAAAGTGCTTTTTCAAGACTACTTAGGAATTGCAAGGAAACAGTAATTATATAACAGAAAGTTAAGGCGGCACCCTGAGCAGATGATCAAAATTCACACATCTGTGGGGTGAGACGCCCACTGCCCTCTGCCTCTGATCGTGGTCCAGGACCAGCTAGGGGCTGCTGGGAAAACAGGCAGTGAAGTTAGCCAGAAACCAACCATGAGAGTACGCCTGACAAGAGGGAGAGGGTTCTGTTAGGAGAAAGATAAGGGCTTCTATTCTTCAAAAATGCCAATGTCAAAACACGACCAAGGTTATCAAAATGACTCACAATAAAAGAGGCTACACGTGACAAATGTGAGTCAGGCTGGGCCCTGTATTTAAAGGGGAAGGTGCCATACAGGCCACGACTGGGACAATTACCAAAATTTAAACATGAAGCCCGTCCTAGACGAAAGGTGTTCAATTGTCAAGTTCCCTGAAGCTAAACCTGTGCTAGGTTACGTAAGAAAATATAATAATTTGCTCAGAAATATTTAGGGACAAAATACCACACTATATGTAAATTATCCTTAAACAGTTCAGAAAATAGAACAAGCATACATGCTTATACATTATAGAACTAAAGATATATACAGATGTAGAGAAAGATTACAGAGAAAGCAAATGAGGTAGCATGTTAATAATAGGCAAATATGGTATAGACTTTAGGATGTCCTTTATATTATTCTACTTCTTGCAATCTTTCTGTAAATTTGAAATATTTTCAAATAAGAACTTTCTTTAAAGAATTTTAAGTCTAGGTTGATCCTAGGTCTCTCATTTCGTTTGAATAGAGCCATGACACAGACATGCACTGACAGGCTCTGCCCCATCACTCTGAGTCTACCGGTTACATTAGGCCTAAGACAGCCTGTACCCAAGCCCCTCCACCTCTCACGGCACAGTGGTTACACGTGCCAGTCATCCACTCTACATATGGACAAAGTTTCATGCCTAAAAGAAAACCAGTAAAACAAAAGGTGCCTTACCTCTCAGAGTCATGTACTCTTCAACATTGGAATTCTTTTGTTTTGTTTTGTTTTCTATTTTTCTTTTTCTTTTTACATTGTATATACATATCAAGAAGTTTTGTTTTGTTTTTTGCAGCATCAGGGATCAAATTTGGGCCTCTGTGCTTCCAGGGTAGGCGTGGTACCACATGAGCTAAATCCCTGGCCCTAACATTGGAATTCTAAAAACAATTTATATCTGAAAATTTCCAATTATGGTCATGCATGCCAAATTCTAATATTTGAACCCAAAAATGAACTAGATCAATGGCATCCTAAAGCAATTCAGTATAAGACAAAATAACTTGAAAATCTATATACGATAATACCTAAGTTCATGAATGTTTCTGTTAGCAAACAATTCAGTTACCAAGCAGAAGCATTTATCAAAGTTTTCCTTCCATTAATGAATACTGTATCAGATGACAAACACCACCATAGCCATCTTCGCCAGAACCGGGAGACAGATTAAGTTTGTGAACCAAGGTTCCACGGTATTGTAAGCTCTACAAGCTTATCTTCATTGATATCCCACAAATACCCAAGCTGTTGGTCACTTCATCTCAGCTTTGTTATGAGGCCTGGACCTCTCTCTGACCCTGTGGTTTGATGAAAACACTGTGACTTCCTCTAGGAGGAAGCACCCTCTGCTCACCAACATGGTAGCTTTTCTTTTTCCCAGCTATGTATCAGTTGTTCAGAATATTGGGGCCATGTTCATTTACTGCACATACCTGTGCCCAGGGCCAACTGGAGAGACGAAAGCAAGTGAGAGTACCAGGCTTAGCTGTGAGGGGCACAGCTGAGGTCCTGGCCTGACGTCCCCTCCCTGGCGGGCCCCGTGCACCCCGCGCGTGGGAGGTGGTTGTGCGCTTCACCCACTGCCCCGGCCGCTTCCCACTCAGCCTGTCAGCCGCCCAGTGGCCACGCTGAAGCAGCGAGCGTGTAGCAGTCAAGCTGCGTTCACCCGTCCACACTTCCCTTCTCAAAGCCGTGTCATCTCTGACCTTGCTGCTGCAGGAGCGCGTCAGTGTCTTTACTCGAAAGACTTAGCGTTCGCCCGTTCTTCTCACCAGGAAACCCGGCCAAAATCAGGTAATCTACCATGGCTGGATGTGTCGATCTGAATATTAAGTGGGCAAAAGAGGATGTAAAATTCTACCAGAAAGAAACTTGAATCAAGTGTGGATACTTACAGAAACAATTAAATATGGGAAAGGCATAGCTTTTAGAGATATGGAAGCACTTTAGAGAATGAACTTGATGAATGTAGTCCACAAGGTGTGATAATAGGTTAAAAAAAGAGTTTAAATCTATCACAGTAAAAGAAACGTCGCCATCAATCTTCATTTTAGTTCCTTTCCTACTTAAGACACGATGCCCCTGCCCACACCTGCAGGAGGTCAGGCTTTTCTCGGCTCACAGTTCGTAGAGGTGTCGGTCCGTGGTCCACCCGCCGGGCAGGGAAGCATGGTGGGACAGGAGCCATTCTTGGTACAGCAGGCAGGACGCAGGGAGCTGCCAGCGGAAGGGGAGACACACCCTTGCGGACCACAGCCTCGGGACCCGCCTCTTCTCACCAGGCGCCATCTCCTTGCCAGCACAGCCGGTATAAACAGACTCATCCATCAGTATATTCATCTAGTACCACACACCCACGATCGTCACCCCCCAAAAGCCCCAGCAGTGTACACAGGGGCTCTGGAGCGAAGTCTAGATATAAACCATAAAGCCCCTTAAAATACTTTGCCTTGCAAACTGAAGCTTTGATCCCAGTGCAGCTACTTTCAGAGGGGGGGCCTAAAGAGGTGAGCAGATCATGAGGATTTTAACCTACAGCTGGAGGAAGTGGTCGCTGGGGACATGTTCTGCAGGGTGTATCTCTTCATGGGCTCTTTACTTGCTCTCTGCTTCCTGATTTCCATAAAGCGAGCAGTTTTCCTCCGACCCTTCTGCCACAATGCTTCTGCCTTGAAGCCAGTTGGTTAGAGACTGACACCTCTGAGATCATGGGTCACAAAAACACTTTTAAATTTTATCTACTGGGTATTTTGTCCCAGCGGTGGGAAAATGACCATTACAAGGGACTCAGTGAATTAAAGCAGCTTTTCTAATAATAGCAAGAGATGCTCCCTCTCCTGGGGATGTGAGACAGCATTTATTGAACATTTACCCCATACCAGGGACTCTGGAAGCCCTTCACATTTGTCCCGTATTTTATCACTTGAAAGGACCACTACTATTACCTCCATTTACAGAGACAGAAACTGAGGAAGTAGTTTGCCTGTGGTCATAACAATTACTAAGCAGCTCAGTTAATATGTAGATGTCGGTAGTCAGGCTGGGCGTGACACAGCTTTGCACACACCCAGCACCCTGTGAAGACACCACACGTCTGGACGTCTCGGAATCAAAGCAGCAGAAATGGCTGCAGCTCATTTTTTTCTTTTTTCTTTTAGTTTATTAAATAAACTAAAGGAGCACACAATGTTTACATTCCTTGTGTGGAGTTAGGACATGTACACGCCCCAATTGCTGTGTTTCTGTCCCTTGCGACTCACTTCTGATGAAAGTGAAACCTCATATATTTCGGGATCTGTCAGCCACCCTCCCCGCTTCCGGCATTCGAGGACAGCTTCCGCTTGCTCCAAGTTCCCAGCCCGTGGCCACTGGCGAGCTCTTCCACCCACCAGCCAGGAAAGGCACTGACGCTCAGCTCCTCCCTGCGCAGCGCGAGGGCAGACCCTGACACCTGTATCTAATGTGGCCATGACGAGCCGCCCAGCGGGCCGGCGCGGTTAAACCCAGCAATCTTCTAGCACTCAAGGGCCCGCACAGCTCCGAAGCTTGCTCTTGCCTGCCTCCCAGAACCTAAATGCTTTTCACCGACTTCTGGAGTTCTATTCTGCTCTGAAAGACAAACATTACAGGTCAGAGCCCACCAAGAGGCACTTCTGCGATGAACTACGATTGGTATCTCACAAAGCCAGGGATAGGGTCTCTAACCAGAAATAAACCCTTCTAGGAGAAATCTCTTCAAGAGCTCTTTTCCTAGATGAAAATCTTCTTTTAATGCTGAGGTACGTGAGTGTTGCTTTTAAATCATTTTTCAAGTCTTCCAATGATTTCACAATAATGAATCCTCCTAAATCTTTAGAAGTTTAACCTAAAATTCATCTAAGACGCTTTACTTGTAGTCCTGTAAACAATGGTGTAAGTCATGACGCGCCACTCCGGATCACAGAACTCTGAGGAAGGCGCCCTCCCAACGCCCGCATCCGGGCGAGAGGCCGTCCTCGCTTCTGTCCCACAGAGAGACGCAGAGAAGGGGGGTCCCAGCAAGTGTGAGCAGCAGCTAGCACTGGCTGCCGAGCGAGGAGGGATTAGGGCTCCCCTTGAAGGGCATTAAGAGAAGCCCAAACAAATGTTAAGAAACGGGAATTAAACTCTTTCTGTTCGTGCCTGGTTATAATGAATGATGTCTGGGGACTCCTTTGACAAAGAAATTAAAAAGCTACGTTTCATGATTTAGTGAAAAGCATACTAATTTTCATTCCAGTTAAGGAGGGCTCTGTCCCTTACGGGCACCTCAGACTAGGTGCGTGACCTCGCTTAAACTCTCCGTGGCTCACTGGTCCTACTCTTTCTCTGGAGAATGCTATCAGGGCCCAGCTGAAAGGACCGGGGAACCACAAACAGCTCCCACTTTCCTGTGCTAACGCTTAGGGTAGGGGCCCTTGGGTCCCTACAGCAGTGGTTCTAAAACTTTACTGTACAAAAACCCAGCGGGACGCGTTTCCTTGCTTTGATGCATCCACAGTGAGACGACGGCCCGGTTCCCACGCCCGGCCCCTGCCAACACTGACTGCGGCCTGTTTAGCTTTACCCCCGTGGGGGCCAAAGGCAGCCTGGGATTGGACCCCTCTAGGTTAAACACGCGAACCTACACTTTCTCCTTTGCTCGGCTATCTGCTTTGGCCCTGGTGCCCTGCCGTCCCTGCTTGCTTCATTCCTGTGTCCTGGGGCGTTCGGGCACACAGAGTGTACTGCCAGTTCCACAACAACCTCTCTGTCTGGCCAGATTTATGCCACCATCAGCTGCTTCCAAACACCTAAATCACGCCTTCGACAATCTGTGTCGAGGGGACCTTGAGGCAAAAAGAAAAAAAAAAAGTGGAAAGTAAAATCACTCCATGGCAATTAAAGTCCTTTAAAATGACTTTCACCTCTCGTAAGTATTTTAAAGAAATATTATTCCCCACCCCAGTGCTTGTGAAGTTTTGCTGATACGGTTATTTAAGAAATATACATATAGATGGTAGTGGAAGCCTAGGATTGTCTGGATCCTCAAATTCCACAAGCAGAAGTTATGTTTCATTTTAGCCAAAGATTTGTGTTGTTTTTTATTCGCTTAACAGAAACAGCCAGTAACTTAACACATCCAACCTCATTTACTTGCCCTCTCTTCCATTTTCTCTTAACTGATTAGACTGAAAATAACAGAGGCTGATTCACCACGCGCAGAAGTACGTGGGGAAGAGGAAGCAGGAGCACGGAGAGCGGGAGGCCTGGGTCCTTCCCCGCGTGACGGCACACAGCAGGCAGGGGGTCTGCACGTGCAGCCGCACACGGTCACACTCCCTACTGGTATCTCCAGACCCTCATCCCGCCGTGGATTAAATCGGGCCACGAAGCCAACAGAGACTGAGAGGACCACGCAAAATCCTGGCTGCGGACGCAGTCATTCCGAACACTCACCACCAGCTATTGAGCAATACCCTAAAACGGTTGATCGTTCTTTATTTAACTGTGTCTAATCTACTGCTGGTCAGCTTCTATATGAAAATAGTTTCTAGCACGGCAACCAGTGTCTTAGGACAAGGAAATGCAGTGTCCAGTACTGGCGAAAAATAAGCCCTTAACTCACATAAGTCACGTGCATATACAA
Source organism: Thryonomys swinderianus (assembly GCA_004025085.1). Classification (NCBI taxonomy): domain Eukaryota; kingdom Metazoa; phylum Chordata; class Mammalia; order Rodentia; family Thryonomyidae; genus Thryonomys; species Thryonomys swinderianus. The sequence goes on from PVIC010000262.1 coordinate 68,681, forward strand.
CTCTTCTCATAACAGGTAAGGATTTCTCTTCCTGTCTCATTTTCCCTCTTCTCTTTCCCCACTCTCCGAGTTACATAGAAATTCTTCTTGTTCCAAAACATTAAAATCAACATCAACGAGTTGTGTTTTGTTCAGCCCCAGTGTCTTCTCATAACCATTCCTGAAATAATATCCTAAAGCAATCACTTGTTGCTGCAGGGAAAAGGCATAGCATGAAAAGGAATATAAAATGAGGACTGTGAAATCTCTAAAATTTTCAGATGTGACTGAACTAAGTCATCTATATATCTTAGTCAGGTGCAGAGCTCCCCCTAATGACCAGCCCACGACAGGAAATAAAATCAAAGCTGCGAGCTTTACCTTGTGCTATATTTACAGATAACAAATAAGCCGCTTGTCCAGTGTTAATCTTGCGTAAGATGATAACGCTCCACTTGTACCCTCGCTCTTGCCGCCCGTAACTTTCTCTGCCACCCCTGGTTGGTGCCATGTCAGAGAACCAGTGGCCAAAGTCCCCCGTGGGGCACCAGGTCCCTGCTGAGACCCAGCTTGGGGCACAGTGAGGCCTGCCACCCTGAACCTAGACAGCATCACCTCATCAGAAGTGTCAGGCTGTTGCAGTAGACTCCCGGGACCCATTTGAAAAATTATACTTTTGGTGCTGAATTAAAAGATGGTGTTTCTCCTGAAGGCCAGCTGTTGGCTGAGTCCAGTGCCAAGAAGACACTCTCAGAGGTGCATTTGGGTTTCTTCACTCACTGTTGATCCTCTTGCTGGGAACCAGCCAGGAAGCCTCACGAGGGGCTCGTTTGCTTACTGAAAGGCTAGGACCCTTCTCCGTACTCTGTGTAGGGGCATCTCAAAAACCAAGCAACGCACAGAATCCTCCAGCTAACAGCAGCTTCCACATTAAGGAGAATGAGTGTCATTTTCTGAAGCTGGCAGCAAGCTCCTAGTCCCTCAGGGTCCCAACGGAGCAGAATAAAAACCCACGTGGCTCCCACCCAGACACAGCTGCCCTCATCCCCTCCGTAGGTCTTCTGTACCACACCTGGATTCCCACATCTCATGTGCCCTCTTATGATCTGGACTTGAAATCTCTTTCGAAGTCCTCTACACTAAATATGTGGTCAACAGTCGGTTGTGCTATTGGGAAGTGGAGGAACATTAAGAGATGGGGCCTAGTGGGAGAAAGTCAGGTCTCTAGGGTTGTGCTTGGGACCCACCACTTCCAGTCTCTTCTTCTGTTTCCCAGTTGCCTCGCTACCACGATGCACTGCCTTGCCCCAGCCCAAAACCCTGGGGCCAAGTGACCAGGCACTAATATCTCTGAAACCGTAAGTTAAAATCTTGCCTCCTTTTAAGGTGCTCTTCTCGAGTATTTTCTTCCAGTAACAGAAAACTGAGTCTTACGCCCAGATGTCTCTACCCTTGCCCTCCGTCAGAATATTCAGAACAGTAACCTGCTCCAAGACCTGCTGCGGGAAATCCAGCATTACTAAAGCACTTCATCCAGAGGCAGCAACCTGTGAACCCAGGAACCCAGTCAAATCAGGGGAACCAGGGAGATGCTTAGGTTGTCTGGAGCCTTACTCTTCAGATCACTAGGGCCTGTTCGCACACAGCTGCCTCCAGAAGAGACCAGGGGTAGCCTCCCCCAGCCCACCCTAGCTCCCCTGCCACAAGCCCCTGGGCTGGCCCCTGAGGTGCTGTGTTTGTAACCATGAGTTAATCAGATATAGAACACATTAACACAGATTGATTTATTTGGCATCTCTCCCAGGTAACGTTTTAACCCACTTAAAATGCCTGTCTACAGAAAATTCCTAAGAAATGATTTGAATGAAATCTGGTAATAGGAGGGTCAACGAGGGAAAATACTCCAGCTTTAGAGGGCTTTTCAGCAGTCCCACTAATTTCTCAGCAATGGTTACTTGCCACGTCTTCAAAATAGGACTTACTTTATACTCTCTGTTGATCAAATTAGTTCCACTTAAGAACTAAAAATAAAGAATGTAGAATAACCTTAAACACTTTCTGGAACAAAGTAGAGTGCGCATAAATAAATACAAAATTTTGAGGTCATTAGACCTGCAAATAAACTCAAGTTGAGGGCCTCAAAGAAATCAAAATATTTTGTTTATGCCTTTTCTCTGTCTTCTTTTCCTTCTCAGTGGCTTTTAAATCCACAAGATAATGCAAAGGTGCTTCCTTCAGATAAATGTTGTGTTATGTTCAGCTATGGAATTTTAAAAAATCTGGGCAGGCCAAGAGTTAGCAGAATATTAATCACCAATTTCAAAGTACAGAGAGCTAGAGTAAAACTTTCAAGTTAATCAGAACTTAAATTATTTTGATAAGGAAATTACAAGGCTACTGTTATATCTTTTGCTCTTTAAAATAAAAGTTTTGTTGGGTGTGTTTGTCTATTTATTTAGCTGACCCTATTAAGTAAATAATACTGATAAGTAAGTACTATATTTGGTAAACATTATGCTGTTTAGGGAATACAAGTCTTACATCCAACTGTAGAAGCTCTGACGACAGAAGGTGCCCTGCTCTTGCTGTTTCCCTCCAGCTCTCGGCCTAGAACTCTATTCAGCCCAGAATCGCACTTGCAGACTTGCTGCCTGTGACATGAAGCCCGTCTCCTCCACCTGTTGTAACATAGCTTGTCCTGTTTTACGTGAAGGACTTTTCCAATTAGAAGATTATAGTCGGAAGTTAATCAGACAGAATGTTCATAGTACTGTCTATAATTTTACCAGGAAAATTATATTTGTTCCAGAAATATTTTCTTAGTCTCTGTACCTTTCTGAAATCTGTAATATCATTTTTAAAAACTATAGACAAAAATTTTCAATGTATTATAAAAGTGATATAAAATATTTTTCCTAAACATTACTAGAAAGGTATTCTTAATTGGTTTTAAATGTCTTCCACTGAATCTGCAACTTGGGTGAAACTTTCATTGACCCAAATAGTCAATTTACCAACTATTTTTTCTGATTATAATGAAAAAATAAACAATGATAAAAACTGTTCACTGGAAATGTTATTTCATAAAGGGGTGGATAATTCAATTTCTACATCTTCTATTGGTAGCTATGAGACTATAATTGAACATTTGTGATTATGACAGAGACCTTAAAAGTACTGAAAGATAAAATCTTAGAAATACTAGAAATTTAGAGGTTATCTAGTCTAAGACATCCACTTAATGGAAAAGAAAGTACCGATAGAGAAAGCAGAAATGAATTGTGTAAAGAATCACACTTGTAGGAACAAAGCCAGGATAATTCCTAGTCCGGTGGCCTCCAGCAGCCCAGGTTTCACTTGCTCAATTAGCAAGTGACGGTTCAGAATGTTGAAAATGCTGCATTAAATAACATGAGCAAGTATCTTAAACAAACATCCCCCTCTTCCTGGACTGCAGCCTTGTAAGTCTCTCCTACAGTGAGAACCCTGACTGTACCCAATCCTTCTTCAGAGAGGAGCACGTGCTGACTCATGGTGTTCACGGCCACACCCACCACCTAGTGCACTTCCCAGATTGGGGACCGAAAAGTGACCAAAGAAATGAGAATCTTCCTCTCCAACCCTTCCAGTAGTTGACACTTTCTTAGAAGAGACAAGAAATAAACATGCAAAATAGTTAACAGGCAATAAAAATAACAACACCGGCGCCAGAGATTTAGCTCAGTGGTTCTGGCACCTGCCTCGTAAGCACAAGGTCCTGAGTTTGATCCCCAGGAACCACATACAATGCTGGGCGTGGTGACTCATGCCCACCAGCCATCAATACCACAGACCACAGTGCCGGGCGTGGTGGCTCACGCCTGTCATCCCAGCACTCGGGAGGCAGAGACAGGAGGATTGCTGAGTTTGAGGCTTGCCTGGGCTACATAGTGAGCTCAGAGCCAGCCTGAACTACAAAGCGAGATCCTGTCTCAAAAAAAAAAAAAAAAAGAAGTTAGCATGGGCTGGAATGTGAAGTCAGGTGAGCCTGAATGGCCTGAGTTTGCATCTGCACACACATCTGCACCTCTCTGGGAAAGCATACAAGGCAAAAATATGAAAAGAGAAAGAGAAAAACGAAAGGAAGGCGAAAGCAGGGCTGAGAGGAAGGAGGAAAAGAGGAAGAAGGAGAAGGGAAGATAGGAAACATGGAAGGAAGGAAGGGAGGGGGGAGGGAGGAAGGGAGGAAGGGAAAGAATGGAGGGAGGGAGGGAGGGAGGGAGGGAGGGAGGGAGGGAGGGAGGGAAGGAAGAAAAAGAAAGAAAGAAAGGAAGGAAGGAAGGAAGGAAGGAAGGAAGGAAGGAAGGAAGGAAGGAAGGAAGGAAGGAAGGAAAGAAAGAAAGAAAGAAAGAAAGAAAGAAAGAAAGAAAGAAAGAAAGAAAGAAAGAAAGAAAGAAAGAAAGAAAGAAAGAAAGAAAGAGAGGAAGAGACAGAAAGGAAAAGTAAAGAAAAGAAAATTTCTTGTAGCTCCAGCTGTTCACTAAGCTTAGCACAGTCGCTGTCAGTGAATGGCTGGGCAACTCGGGAGGGGGACTCCTGCTGGTTCAGGCTGACGGCTGGACCTGAGCGAAGCCTGGCGTGCTGTGAACGCCTTTGGGGGAGGGTCAAGTCACTGTCCTACCCCCCCAATATTTAGGCAGTGTTTTCCTTCTTCAGTCACAAGTTTTAAAATGACTGATCTTCAAATTTTTGCTTTATAATTATCTTACCTATACTACCCTTTTAGCTTGCATTTTAAAGATTTTTTTCCTACAATGGCTGAAGACGGTGATAACTTGCTAAAATTTAAGTCACAATCGCGAGAAAAGGTGTTATCTGCTATTGTACATTCTATGAGCAAACGGTGCCCTGCAGTTCTTGGTGTAGTGAAGACCCATGGCAGGATGAAGGGCATCTCTGGTCGTTTGTAGTGTCAGTTTGCAATAAAAATGTTCTTCTTTCCTTGGCATGGATCTTTGAATTCAATACAGAATCTGGTTCAAGTTCTCTAGGCCACGCCCAGCATTCTACCAGGTGCACTGATGGGGCTTACAGTGCCCTCTGATCCGAGGCCAATAAGGGGGCTGGCAAGGAAGGAGACTAGCATCACAACAGCGGTTTCCTTCTTCTACTTGATTTGGGATTCTCTTTTTCCTTTCTTCAAGTTATTAAAAAAGAAATGAAGGGCCGGAGGGTTAGCTCAGTGATTCCAGCACCTGCCTCACAAGCGCAAGGCCCTGAGTTCGCTCCCCGGTAACCACATACAATGCTGGGCGTGGTGACTCACGCCCACCTGCCATCAATACCACATACCACAGTGCCGGGCGTGGTGGCTCACGCCTGTCACCCCAGCACTCGGGAAGCAGAGGCAGGAGGATTGCTGAGTTCAAGGCTTGCCTGGGCTATATAGTGAGCTCATCAGAGCCAGCCTGAAATACAAAGTGAGACCCTGTCTCAAAAAAAAAAGAAAGAAAGAAAGAAATGAAAAGCCAAGGATCACAACAGAACAATCTACCAAATTAGAAAATACTGTTTAAAATGATGATGAAATGTTTACAACTTAACTTTGCACACAGATTTACACATAAAATTTTTCAAAAGCCATAATACTGAATCCTGGGCCTGTACTTATGGCTTCCGATTATGTTTCTGTTCATAAAATCTCTGAACACTGAGATGCCATGTAGAACAGTTACTGCTGTGTCAGAAACAACCTGTAATAAAGTTAGTCAGGCACATATTTAACAACATACATGTGGTAATTGTTATGGTACCGCATAGTAATTGGACATTAAGACTAAATGGTTCACATAAATCATAGAAAATTGAAGAAGTTACTTTATCTCTTCCTCAAATGCCTGTCTGCAGTCCACTTATACCTGGCATATCTGGAAAGCATTTGGAAATTTTAAAGCTCTGTCCCATACCTAAACACCAGAGTCAGTAGATCTGGTACACACACTTGCTTTACAGCAGACCCAGGAGCTTACATTCAAACGCCTTCATGGATGAGCAAGAAGGTTTCCATATAGGATAATGCAAGTCTAGATATAAGAAAGTAAATACTTCACCCAAAGGCATGTAGAGTGAGGCTCTCTTGTAAAACTATGAGCTCTGTCCTCCACCCGTTGCTTCCTTGAACCGCTGGAAAATTCACCTGTTCCTGAAGTGAACCTGACAGGCTGAAAGTCCAGCAGGCTGCGTATCTCATGACCTGTATCCGAAGGTTTACTACTGCTGGCACACGAAGCAGAAATGACACATAAAGGTGTTTCCTGTGGAGTGTGGCCACGCCCTTCACCTATTTTAGCTAATCCTAACTCGGTGTGCAGCATGCAACTTCATTTCTGCGTTCAGTGAATTTTTCTTGGGCACCTATTGTGTGTAGTCACCAGCCTCAGCACTGAAAACACAAAGCACAATTTGCAGAGATAGATCTCAAAATCATTTGAATGGCCAAAATGGTATAAAACTGTTCCTTTGAATCCAAGTATAAAAACTGACCACTCACTGTCCAAGAGCTGGGGAAATAGATTACAAGAAGAAGATATTCTGCAAGATATTACTCCCCTATCTCCCACATTCAGAGGCCAGGCCAGCGTCTGAAGCCTGGAACTCTCCAAAGCAGACATTACCTCATGCTACATGCTTTCTCCCTGAGGGCGGGTCCAAGAGAAGTGGGGCTCCCAGGACATTCCACCCGCCAGCAGTTAGGTGACGGATTTAAAATAGCCCGTTTCTGGGGTTTTCTAATGAGTGACATTTACAAGGTGTCCTGCTCTTCCTTAAATCAAACGATATGGAGATTTCTTTTATCTTACACTCTTTCAGCCCTTGTTCAGTGTTTACGTGGCCAAAATCCGGAGCAAGTCACTCAATTCCATTCCAGCACTATCTCGCTACTGAAACGCAAACTCCCCTGGGTAATTCCAGGCAATTTCTTTACCCAGAGATCATCTCTGGCCACAGAGCAGCTCAGCTACAACCTGCACTGTGTGCACTGCATAATACTGTAACATTTTCAGAGTCAGGGGAGATTTATTCAGTGATCAGCTGCTTCAGCATCCTGAATCACTCCAGAGACAGTCTGGTAAAGAGGGGACCTTGAGGGAACTGAAAATGTAAGCAAGAAGTGAAATAACCCTCTCTCCCTTTTAACCCCCTAAGCCCTATAAGAAAATAACATGCGCTTTTTATATGCGTGGGGGGAAATGCAATTCCCTCCAAACAGTGAGAATGTTATCTGGAAAAGGTGACTGTAAGTGTTTTTTTTTAAATTTTTGCTAATTTATATTTTCTACAGTAAACAATTCTGTAGTAAGAAAAATGTCTTTTAAGATCCATAGTTACCTACTGTTTAAAAAAAATACTCCAATTGAAAATAACTGTCTCAGGAACTAGGTCAGAATTTCAAAGGCCAGAGCACCATCACTCACACAAATGACAGAGGGGATATATAGAAGCAGAAACTAAGGACAAAGTTTGAAATAATTGAAATCAATATAAGCTAGAATAATTTCCATTAGGACTATTCACAAGGTAAAACTACAAAATTTGTGACCATTTGCTTAAAAAATCAGAAATAGGCTGGGAGTGTTACTTAGGCATAGAGCATTTAACTAATATGAATATAATCTTAGGTCCAAGCCCCAGTATCCAGAAAGAAAAAAAGAGAGAAAGAGAGAGGGAAGGAGGGAAGGGGAAGAAGAAAAAGAAGAAAGAAGGAAGGAAGGAAGGAAGGAAAGAAGGAAGGAAGGAAGGAAGGAAGGAAGGAAGGAAGGAAGGAAGGAAGGAAGGAAGGAAGGAAGGAAGGAAGGAAGGAAGGGAAAAGGGAGGAAAGGAGGAAAAAAGGAAACTCGGGACAAAATATGTCTAAGGAGTGTAAAAAAATACACAGTGCTGTGTACAAGTCTCTAAGACAATCCGAAATGAATGCCTGATCTTCCATCTGCAATAGAAATGGGCGTGTACAGCCTTGGGTATGACTGATAGGAAACCTTAAGAAGCAGATGACATAGTTCTCTGCCTCCCCAAGTCTGTGCACTTTCAGAGCACAGATGCCTTCAACGAGGAAGACAAAAGCTGCAACTTGGATGGTCACAGAACTCAAGGTCAAGGTGAGCCTTCCCTTACACACAGGCCTACTTTCTTCTGATATCCTGATGTCAGCCTATGTCCACATATAAAATTACATTGATATAATTCAGCTTTTTACCAAAGAAAAAGTAGCTACTCAGTAACCTTTCGTCTACTTGGTGGCAAGATTTTTTTTTGAGACAGGGTCTTGCTTTGTAGTTCAGGCTGGCCCTGAGCTCACTATGGTGCCCAGGCAAGCCTCGAACTCAGTAATCCTCCTATCTCTGCCTCCCGAGTGCTGGGATGACAGGCGTGAGCCACCACGCCCAGCACTGTATGTGGTTACCAGGATCGAACTCAGTACCTTGCGCTTGCAAGGCAGGCGCCGGAACCACTGAGCCAAATCTCCGGCCTGGTGGCAAGATTTTAATCCTTTTGTCACCTGACCTCAGATGTAACAGCCAAGAGCAAAATACCTGAGAAAGTGTAACTAAGAATGAGCATGAGGAAAAACAACTACTAGCAGGGCAGGCAGGCACATGCAAGCACTGGATATTCCGAAGAAGTCCACCCAGCCAACTGCAGGTGAGAGGAGGCATGGCTTCCACATGGTAATAAAGCTACACATGAGCAGAGAGTCAAACAGACACAGGTATTATATAATGACTAGATGCTAGTACCATCTGTCAGGAAAACACCATTCACAAATTACAGATTTTGTTTAAACTTTTAATATGAAAGACGATTATTTGTAACTTTAAGAAAGAAAAACAAAGTCTCCCCCATAAAACCAGATCAAGCTTAGATCCCTACTGTAAGCTGAACTGGGCATTAAATGTAAACACACTCATGGAAACTTAATTATCATTTCACTGATGTAATAAAAGCACAAACAACTAGCTTTTACTACCTAGAATAAAAGGCACTCCATTTAACTGATCATTTTTACCAAGTGAATATTAGTCAGTGTTTGGTCTTTAATTATGACCCATCGAATCAGCTCACCCAGAAAGTTAAAAATATCAATGTCATAGCTTGATCTTTCTCTGTCAGTAGTTGTGAGAAAGGAAAATAAAACCTGAAATTAAAAAGAAAAAAGAACCAAACAGACAAGGCGGGACAAGGGGAGGAATCATCATTTCCATAGAATTATCTCATTTTGACAGAATATACATTTTTCTCGCTGCAATTCGCTCTTGAACCATCCTGTGAACCTCCTCCTGCGGTGAGCGTCCTGCGCTCTATCTCCTGATCGCGACAGATGCATCGAGGATGGGCCTCAAAAACCAATGCGCCCCCGAGGGAGGGTGAGACGAAGATGCTCAAGCTAGATACTTATGTTTATGCGGTTTTAGGGTTTTTAATCCCTGTAAAGGAATGTTTCACCAGCGTTATCAGATCTGACATTATTTTCTATTTTCCTAATCGCATTCCATAATAAATCTGAATACCGATTCAAGACTTCAAATGCTTTGAGTGAAGAAAAATTCAGAGAAGGAATGTGTTACTTAAGAAAAATGTATGCAGAGACCAAGCTTTCTAGCATTCTACCTTTCCAGCTTCTGTGAAGTGGTAACATTGAAATATCTACCAGAATAATCATTCTGTTCTTCTGAATAATCTAAGACCATCCCTGATGAACATAAGTACTCTCTCACTCTCTTACACATGCACGCACACACACACACACACACACGGTGTCACCATGAGCAATCCCAAAGACTATGCATTTATTCATTTCTGAATGTTACATAATTTCATTTTAGGAACAATTAAATATGTATTTGC